>JAMZAV010013998.1:0-14830 GCA_024449915.1 Sweltsa coloradensis
AAAAGCTTCCTCACACGGGTTGAAGTGGTCGGCACAAATTGGAAAAATTACTGTAAATGTTTGTATTTTTGCCAAATTTAACGCCTAAGCCGGTTAAATATTATTTCGTTGAAATGTGGTACCCCCCTAGGTTGTCCGCACGGAACGTACTCTACATGTGTGTCGCAGCAGAAAAAAGGTTAAAAAACCGCTGACGGGGAGGCATCAGGGTAGGGGGCGGGGTCCGGACGACGACCGAGGAGGTCACAGGAGTAGGGGTGGGTCCGGACGACGACCGAGGGGTCATCAGGAGTAGGGGGCGGGTCCAGGACGACGAAGAGGGGGTCATCGGGAGTGGGGGGCGGGTCCAGGACGTCGCCAAAGGGGTCATCAAAAGTAGGGGGCGGGTGCCAGGCGACACTGGGATTCATCAGGAGAGGGGGCGGGCCCAGGACGCGCCCGAGGAGGTATAGGAGTGGGGGGGGGGTCCAGGACACGACCAAAGGAGGTCATCAGGATGGGGGTGGGTCCTGGACGACACGAGGGGGGTCATCAGAGTGGGGGGGCGGGTCCAGGACACGACTGGGGTCATATCTAATTTTTGGGGAGCAAATGTAGGGTACTTCCCTTCTTATACTTCTAGTGTTTGCGAGAGGGAAATTTTGCTTCTTTTAGCCTCACACGATCGTAAAATCAATACCCGGGGCCCAAAAGACGGGGCCAATGCCAAAGCCTATCCTATTACGTGGGCCTAGTTAGGTAATGCAATGTTCTAGTAGGAGACTCTTCCCTAATGGGACAGGGGATGGGGGGGCCACTTGGGTTTCATTCAATATATTCATTGCAATTTTATTATGTTGTGTTTACAGAATGCAAATTAGTAAATAAAAAATTCCCTGTTGGGCCAGGCTGGCATGATCCCAAAAACTAGCCTAGGTTTACCCCGGGTTTTGTTTTATATGGTACCAACCCTATAAAGTTGCCTTGCGATGAAGCAGTCGCATTTAATTTTATTTTTTTTACTCCCCTTTAAATTGTACCTGGGCCAACTCACAATCTTTTTAAAAACCTTCAAATTCAATGCGGAGTTTATAAGTTTATGATGCCAAAAACAAAAGGGTTTGACAACACTTTTGACCCACACCCTTTGAACTTTTTTAAAACAAAACTTCATAACCCATCGGGATCGGAGCAGCTGAAAGTTATCTAGGGCGGGGTCGTTCGCCCGCACCAAAGCGCACGCGACTGCTAGAAGGGATGAAACTACTCGCCCCTTTTTTACAGCTACCCAAGTTGGGGGGTTTTAGCTTCGGCACCGCCGTCCCGAAAGATTTAAAATCTTGAAACTCGGTATAACCGATAAGGGGGCCCCTGGAATACCAAAAAAAAAAATCAACCCGATCCGATAGCCCGTTCTGGTTAAAAAAGTGCGTAAAATCGGTAATCGTCCGGCTGATTGGTTGGTTGGTTGGTTGGGGGGGGGGGGTATGATTCCCCAAAGGGGAAAAAAGGGGCTACAGAGAAAACGGTACATCTTAGAACTATGAACTTGAACCACACTTAGATTCCCCTTAGATCCAAACTTCCGCCGAGAGAAAAACAATATTCCCCCCCCAACACCCCCTAAACATCCCCAAAAAATTAAAATAACATAGCCAAACCCAAAATTGAATTTTTATCAAATTTAGTTATTAAAATTTGTTCTTATTTTTTTTTAACCCAATCGGTTATTCTCATTATATACACACTTTTTGTCAACCCCATCCAATATTTTATATTATTTTTCCCCTTGATTTCACTTTCACCACAAAGGCACCTAATGTTTTATCCCATGAAATTTTGACATGATGGTACAAAAATAGAAAAATAATCCGTTAAAGGAAATTTAAGCGATATTCCCCCCCCAAAAACCACCCCCTAAAAACTGAATAATTCAAGCTCAAAATCAAAAAATTTGTTTTTATTCAAATTAGTTTTTTTAAAATTATGTTTTAATGTTTTTAATCCAACGGCCCCTTTTCTCATTTCCTAAACCACATTTTTCCCCCCCTCCCTTATTTTTTATATTTTTTTTAAACCTTTGTTTCCAAATTCCCGGCCCAATGGTTTCAGCAAAAATTTTTGGCATGATGGAAAATTACAAAAAATTAAAAAAACTTTCCCCGAGAAAAAAGCGATTTTTTTCCCCCCCCAAACACCCCCTAAATCAACCCCTAAAATTTGGGAAAAATTGATAACTCTAAACAAAATTTGAATTTTTTTTCATGTTATTAAATTATTTTTTTAATGTGCAAAAAACCCAATCGGCCTATTCTCATTTTTTTTGTCACTTTTTTTTCAACCCCATCCCAAATAGTTTATATTTTTTTTCCCTTGATTTCCAAATTCACCATGAAGGCCCCCAAATGATTTATCGCAAAAAATTTGACATGATGCTACATACAAAATTGAAAAATCTTCGCCGAGGGGGAAGCGATATTCCCCCCCAACACCCCAAAAATAACCCCTAAAATTGGAAAAATTCATAGCTCAACCAAAAATTGAATTTTTTATTTAAATTATTTATTAAAATTATTTTTTTAATGTTTTTTAACCATGGGCATATTTTCATTATAAAAACCAATTTTGTAAAACCCTAACCCTAATATTTAAATTTTATTTTTATCTTGATTTCCAGCTTCACCACGAAGGCCCCAAATGATTAAAATCATGAAATTTGGCATGAGTTCTACTAATAAAAAATATTCGTCGCTGCAACGATATTCCACCCCCAACATCCCCTTAAACATCCCCCTAAAATTGGAAAATTCATAGCTCTAACCCCAAAAATTTTATTTTTTTTTCAAATTAGTAAAATTTTGTTTTTTAAAGTGTTTAACCCAATTTAAACCTATTCCCCTTTCCTAAAAAAACCTTTTTTTAAACCCCCATCCCCCAATAGTTTATATTATTTTTTCCTTTGGTTTTTCCGCATTCAACCCTAAGGTCCCCAATAGTTACAGCTGAAATTTGGGGATGGTGGTAAAAAAAATAATAGAAACATAAAATCCCCGAGGAGACAAGCGATATTTAACCCCCCTGTTTTTCCCACCACTCTTTTCTTTGGGGAAAAAGTTATATTTATTTATAAATTTTTTAATATTTTTAAATTTCGATTAAAATTATGCTCAATGTGTTATAGCCGGCCAAAAAATCTTCAACAAAAAAACCCAAGACGACATTAATAAAACCCAATTTAAATTAATAAAACATTTAAAATTACAAAATAGGCCTACAGATTTTAAAAAAAAAAAAGTGGGCTTTTTTTTCTAGACAAACTGTTTAATCGCACTGTATCCACCTTTACACTATTTCCATGTTTAAGCCTTGATATGAAAAAAACAAAAAAAAAGAGTGAAACCCCCCAAAATACAAAAATTTGTAAAAAACCCGGGAGCCAAGCTTCCCCTTTCCCAAAATCTTCGGCTGTGAAAACTTGAGATTTTAGAATTGAGCCCAAACTTTTTTTCTTTCTCCCTAGTTTCGCATGAAAAGAAGTAAGATCATTTCGCCTGTTGACGAGCGCCAAGCCAACCCCTTTTTGTGGTAAAAAAAATTAAAATTTTAAACTCAAAAACATAAAAAAATTTCTTGGGATTGTTTTGGTATGAAGACTCAAAAGTCAATAGCCAGTAATTTTTTTTTGATTTTTTAGTTTAAAATTTTTAAATTTTTTTTCCACGAAAAGGTTTTGGCTTGGCGCCGTCAACGGCGAAATGATTCTTCTTTTTTAATGTGAAACTAGGGGGAAAAAATGAAAAGCTTTGGGAAATTCTATATCTCACAGCATTCACGCCGAAGACTTTGGAAGGAGAGCTTGGCTGCCGTTTTTTTTTTTTTTAAAATTTTTTTGTTTTTTTGGGGGTCTAGTGTTATCTGCCCAAAATACAAGTTTCCCCCTACCTTACACACTCAAAGTTACTTGGATCCAAAAAAAGGGGCCCAAAGCAGCATGCACCCCCCCCACATTTCCCGGGGAAAAAACCCCCCCCCCCCCCAGGGGAGAAATGGAACCCATATTTTATAAGGTTGATTTTTTTGGGGTAGAAACCCACTTTTTTGGCCAGTGGGTACAGGGGTGCCAAAGGGTAAATTTGTGATAAATTTTTTAAGTTTTTTAAATTTTTTTCACTCCCAAAACGGGTTTGAACGAATTCTTTTTTTGATTTTTGATTGTCAAAGGGTAAAAAAATTTATATCCGTATTTTTTATTTTCTTGTATGCCCCGGAAAAAAACCCTTTTTTTGACTTTCTTTTAAAAAGGGTAAAAAGACTCCAAATTTTCTTTTTTGTTTAAAAATGATTATTCTAAAAGGGTTATTATTTTGGAGTCAAATACTTTTTGGGCCCCTTTTGGACAGTGGTGGATACGGTGTACAGGGGTGCCTAAAGGGAAATTTAAAGGGGGGGGGGGGTTTTCAACCTTTTAATTTTTGGGGGCCAATGCAAAGAACGAAATTATTTTAAACTTTTTTTATTAAGTAAAACAAAATAAATGTCAAACCCCTTTTTATTTTCTTGTATGTCCCGGAAATACAATTTTTGACTCCCCCCCCCCAAAAAAAAAAACTAAATGGGCCCAACTACGCGTTTTTTTTTAAATTTTTAATTTTCTGGAGGGGTTATTATTTGGAGTCGAAAACCCTTGTTTGGGCCCGTTGGTCTGGTGGGGTAAGGGGGGGAAAAGTGGTGCCTCAATGGTCATTTCAGGGGTGGTTTTCCCTGACTTTATTTTTTTTATTGTTTTATTTTTTTTTATTTAAACGGAGTTTCCTTTGACTCTGCCGGAAAAATTTGTCACTCGTTTTTTTTTGTTTGTTTTTTTGTTTGTATGTATGTCTCACCATAACGTTCAACGAGGGTCGGGTCGAGTTGAATTTTTTACCCTCCCCAAGCTTTGGTCTGATGAAACCATTAGTTTTTTTGGCAAATGTTCAAAAAGTTTCAAAATTTTCTTAAGTTAATCGAAAATTTTTTTTTTTTAAAAATAAACGGCGACAAAATCTGAGGTGGCCAATCTTTAGAATGTCCGTCCGTCACGAAAATTTTTAATTTTATTTTGATCCGTAAGTAGAGTAGATGGAAATTACATTATTTCAAGGTAATGTTACCATGGCAACGCAAAATCGCACGAGGTGCACTATGCACTGCCACCTAGAACTAGAAGTAATCAAAATACTATGGAGGAAGCAAAGTATTATTTGTAACCAAAGAGTAAAAATAGTTTTCCCAGGAAATGATGTCAATGTCCTCTAGATGGAGGTGGATTTTATACACAAAGTAAAGGTTTACCCAAGGGTTCACCCAACCTTGGCAATAATAAATAATATTGGAAACATTGCCCCGTGGACAGCTGCAACGTCGCAAATTTTAAAATTTTACAAAATGTGCAATGTGGTCTAGCTATAGCACGTGCTCGCTTATCAACGCGTCCCACTGAGCGTTTCTTAGTTATATATTTACGTCTATTCTATTCAGTTATAAAACTGATTTACAAAGGAGGACAACTAAATAAATCTAATTACATAGCCTAGATGCAGACACAACAATGAACTACATGTAAGTAAATATTTGAAATAGTAATATTACAACAATGCATTAAAAACTCAACAAATTTGATAAACTTACAAAAAGGATATTAAATGCAATTAGTGAATGAATTAAATATAAAAAAGGGTGGGGAATGAAAAGAAAAGAAAAAAAGAAAAGAAAAGAAAAAGAAAAAAAGAAAGGAAAAAAGAAAGAAAAAAGAAAAAGAAAGCCAAAGCGTTGGACGAAATCTAGTTAAGACTTTTGATTCGTGTAAGTAATAAAAAATAGAATGGTATCCACTATTTTTATTTTCTGGTATAATTCGGAAATACAATTTTTGCTTTTCCAAAAAAAGAAATCAAAATTGTTCCAATTGCCCGTTTGTTTTGGTTTTGGTTTTGGTTAAAACTGAATATATTATGATAAGGTTAGTATTTTGGAGTAGAAATACACTTGTTTGCCATTTGTCCAGTGGTGAGTGCGGCGTACAGGTGTGTCCAATGAGGATATTTTTAAGAGGTTTTTTTCAACAGTTTTTTTCCGCCCCGAATAGTAAAATTATTGTAAAATTTTTGATTCGTGTAAAGAAGTAAAATGAAATGTAATGAACATTTTTATTTTCTTGCATGTCCTGGAAATAAAACCTTGGGCTTTTTCCAGATAAAGAACTCAAAATAACCCCAAACTGCTGCTGTGGTTAAAACTGATATATTCTGATATTATGGTCATTATTTTGGAGTATACATTTACCTGTTTGCAAGTTACCCAGTGGCGGTTGCGAATAACAGGGGAGTCAAAATGGTAAATTTTGCAAAACCCAATTGTGTCACATTAGTACCATATTTTGTACATAGATAATGGAAGAAGGGTTTACTCAAACAGTTAACTTGGTACGAGACTAAGCAAACATGGATTAGATAATATTTTAGATGTCGTGTTGATTCGTCCTGATTCTATGTGGATAAGGACGGAAATAATCAAACGGAATAAGTGATCACAAGGTGCCTATTGTAGAAATTGGAGTGGAGTTTGGTAAAAGTTGTAGATTGGAGGCAGAAATTAAATGGAATTATTATAAAGCTGATAAAAAAGCTATTAAAAGGGAATTTGAAGAACGATTTGATATTTTGGAATGAAGATGAATGCATGATTTTGGATATTATATGGAATACATTTGTTAAAGTTGTCATGAATTGAGAGAAAAACTGGTACCAAAGAGAGTTATAAATTAAATAATGATCCGTTTTTTTTATACTAAAGAAGTTAAGAGTTTAAAAAGTAAAAATAAGAAAACTTAATAATAAAATGGGGAAAATTCGGGGTTTAGTCAAGAAAAAAATAAGGGAGCTAAGGAATAAATTAGATAAATTAAGAAGGATCAAAGAAAAAATATTTGGAGAGTATGTTTAATGAACAAAACCGGCAAGAAAGTTGGAATAGTATGTATAAATATGTAAATAGCCAAAAGAGACATGAAATTTTTGCCCACATTAGTTGATGAAAATAGAAACGAATTCATAACGACCAGTGAGAAGGGGGAGGCTCTTAATCAATACTATGGCAAGTTTTCCACCTGAAGGTATTGGGGGATATGAAACTAAAAATAATGATTGGGATGATAGTGAGGTATGATAACTGATAATGATATCATTAGTGTTATAAGAAAACTTAAGAATAATAAACCTCCAGGGCCAGATGGAAAACTAATATATTTATTAAAGCATTTTGGATGGGGAATGGGTGCCATACTTCAAAATTATTTCAGACATCTATAAATCAGGGAAAACTGCCAGATCAGTGGAAACAAGCAATAGTTGTTCCAATTTATAAAGGGGGGGGGAAGGGACGACTAGGTAATTATAGACCTGTCAGTCTTACGGCTTCAGTGTGGAAAATAATGGAGAGGATTATGGTTGTGAAGATTAAGAACATTATGGAAGATGGAGAAGGATTTTCAAGTACACAACATGGGTTCCGGAAGGGTTATTCTTGTGAAACTCAGATAACAGGGTTTTTCTCAGGACATAGCTGACACACTTGATAATAATGGTAGGATTGATGCAATATTTATAGATTTTTTAAAAAGCATTTGATAAAGTAACTCATAAGCTTTTTAATGGAGAAATTTGGAAACAAAATAAGAAATAATAAAAATTTTGAACTGGGTTGGGGAATTTCTGAGAAATAGAACCAAAGAGTCGAGTGGGAATGTAATTTTTTGAAGAGATTAATGTCACTTCAGGAGTACCTCAAGGCAGTGTGCTAGGACCAAAATTTTTTTTTATTTATTTATAGATGACATACAAGTAGGGTAAAATCCAAAATTCGACTTTTTGCAGATGATGGGGTTTATAAAAGGGGAAAAAAAGGAAGATGAAGATGTTCTTATAATTAAAGAAGATTTAACAGTAATTGAAAAATGGGTAGATATAAATAAATTGGGTTTAAATGTGAAATAAATGTAAGGTTATTTCATTAATAGAGCAAAGAAAAAAGCGGAAATAAACTATAAGCTGTGTGGTAAAACACTAGATGTTTTTCATCAATTACAAATACTTAGGAGTGTTCATAGATAACAATTTGGATTGGGGGCATCAAAGTGGAATATGTAAGTAAAAAATCAATTTCAAGCCTAAATTTGTAATGAAAGGGAGCTACAAGGAGTTTCACACAAAAATTAGGATAAGCATATAAATCTCTTATAAGACCAATATTGGAATATGCCAAGTGCTATATGGGACCCTTATAAGGACGGGCATATCAAAGCCCTAAACAAAGTCAAGGGTTAGCAGCAAAGGGGAGTACTGGGAAGGTCAAAGGTGGGGATGGGGAACTGATTCCCCGGGAAGGAGGATAAGAACGTATGACAGTGTAAATGAAATGATAGAAGTTTAGGATGGGATTCTTTAAAATTACGGAGAGGGAGAAACAGGCTGGGGCAACCTGTTTCGTTTCTATGAATGGAATACAGGGATGGAATGAGATAAGCAATAAAAATTTAAAAAGGATTATACAAAGGGAGGAAAGACCATGACCTGAAATTGAAATTTTAAACTAAAAAAGAAGATGTTGGGAAGTGGTCTTTTTTAAATAGAACAATTGTAGAATGGAATCAATTGCCAGCAGCAGCTGTTGAGGAATCCTCGGTAAAATGTTTAGAAAGGGGTTTGGAGGATATTGATTTGGATCTGATGTAGATTTGATTTTATTGATGTTTGATGTTGCTTTGATGATGGTGTCTTAGATGTAATATAAGATATGAAGAAAAATGAATGTGAATGTTATATTTTTGTACAATTTTAAATGTTAATTTTAGGAAAATGGCACCATGTAAACCACATATTTGCAAGGATAATAAAATAAATAAATAAAAAAAATACCATTAGGATCAGAAAACTAATTCATGTACAATCACGGTTACAGGATATTGTTTTTTGAACGGTCATTTTGGTGTAGTATTATGCAGAGCTTATGTGGTAAAAATTAATTTTTGGGGGTACCTTATCATAGCCCCTTTAAGTGTTTTAGTAAAATATTTGCTAGCGTCGACTCAGTTTCTTGTTGGTGTTGAATATAATGACAAGAATAAACAATAAAATACATTAAAAAAAAAAAAAACACGTAAATCCAATAAAAAAGTTGATCAAATTTTTTCAACCCCTCACTTTTGACACTTTTGTGTGACGCATTTATTCCTGATTATAATAAAATACTTCATTAAGATTTAAACGATTTTCTAACTTCTAATTTGTTAACTCTTTTGTGTTATGACACAGTTATTGTAAGGAACTTGATCCAAGTTAGTCCATTGATAATTAGATGAGCGAAGCGAAAACTAGCTCGGGTGTTTTGTTGTTATTTTTTTATCTGTTTGTTCGCTGTCTACCGGGCAAACGGCATTTGAGATTTTCATGAAATTTTCATTGAACCTTTGAATTATTTGGACATAGACCTGTCAAGTTTTTGAGTACATCGAAGAAATATTTTCATGAATATCGTACTTTACGATTTGTTTTTCGCTTTTTATTGCGACATTTTCTTGATATTTGCCCCGCGACCGGGCAAACTTTACTCCGATCTATTCTAACTTTATGGAACGGAAGCACAAAGAGGCGCGAGTCGGTTCTCGGTCTTTCAGACTCGCAGTTGGTTGCCTCGCATTGCTGAAGGCAGACGTGGTTCACTCTTGCTATTGTCTTGAACTCTTGATAATGACGACAATGACGACACGAAACAGTAATCATTCAACAAACATATTCAAACCATAAAAGCTCATCCATCGATGCGACTGGAAAATCGGTCTAGTATACTTGCTCCAACGAAAGAATGCAGATGCTGTATGTAATAATATAATAATAATAATAATAATAATAATTGCTTTATTTCCACATAAAATGTACATGTATATACATGGTATATTTTTAAATACCCAAAAAAGGAAAGGTTCCCCTGAAAACCTTTTTTTTAGTGGGGTTTATGGAAAGAATCTAAAATTTTAATAACACAATAAGATAAAAAATTAATATAATTTTACATAAAAAAGGCCCTATACAAAAGTCTACATTGGGCCAAAAAATTAACAATTTTTTGTCATCTGACTAAACATGACTAAACGGGTAAATTGGGCCCATGTTAAACTTAATGCATTTACACAACAAAACAGAAAAACCCCAAAAATTGTACATTTAAAATACTGCGGCATTAAAATTTTAACATAAATAATCCTTAATAAAAATGTGGGAAAAATTAGGTGGGCCCCAAACCAGGGGTTAGGTCTGGTTTCCCTTTTTTTTTTTTAAAAATTTTGATTTGATTTGATTAACTAAACCCTTTTATAGATTAAATTTCAAGTGAGAAGTCTGTATCTTAAAGGGGTTTTCAGCAATTGGTGGGTATGTTTTTTTTTAAAAAGTATACTTTTGATTTTTTTGCTTAAATCTATCTAGGTTTTTTTGGTTTCTTAATGTTAATGGAAGTTTGTTAAAAATTTTTAAAAGGTATGTGTGTGAATTTTTTTTGGGGTTTTTATTTTCTTATTAGGGAAAGTTTCATGATTTTTCTTTTTGTCTGGTTTTTGGGGTTGGGTTTAAGGGGCGTTTTTTTAAACCATAGCATTTTTTAAAGTTTTTTCTTTGTTGCCAGGGGGACTGTAAAATTTTTAACATACTGAAAAAGGTAAGTTTTTTTTTGTTTTAAAAAAATGTTTTTTTAAACATTTGGGGGTTTAATGTAGGAAATTTTAGATTAAAACCGGCTAAAAATTTTAAACGTAACGTTTTTTTTCTGGAGACAAAAAAATTTTTTTTTGGCCCAAAAGTAGATTTTCCCCCAAAATTAAAGGCCATGCGCATTTTGGGATTAAAAGTTTTCAAAAAAAGTCATTTTAAGTTTATTTTTTGTTTTTGTCTGTTTTTTGACTGATTTTAATAAAAAGGGAATTGCTGAGTTAACCCTTTTTTGCAAAATTTAAACAATTTTTGGTTCCAATTTGGTGTTGGTTTATGGTTATGCCTGGGAATCCGGTATTTTCAGCTTGTTGATAATTGCTTTTTATCTTCGGTTTTTTTTGAATAGTTGTGAAAGCGTGAGCGTTTTTGGGGTGTGACATGATTGGGAAATTTTTTAAAATTTGTTTTTTTAAAGAGTTTAGTATAGGTTTTTTGTCTTTAAACCCTATAGTGGCAATTTTTTCCTTTTTTTTCCGACTTTAGGAAGACAGAAAAATTTAAAAGTCTTTAAATACAAAGGGAGTATCGTCAGCGAACATTTTAGACTTAGTATGTTTCCCGGTAGGTCATTCATTAATAAAATAAAAAAAAGTGGGGCCCCCGAATTTAACCCCTTTAGGGACTCCCGGGGGAAAAAATTTTTTGGGATCCGAGAGGGATTTACTCTCTAAAATTGGGGTTTTCACATACAGCAGATTTGAACCTGTTGCATTCTGCCCCTTTTAGATATGATTTTTAAAAATTTTAGTGGAATTCCCCTTATCCCCTAATAATTTTTAATTTTTGTAGGGAATTTGTGGGTATGCAAACAAACGCTTTAGATAGGTCACAGAAAATTCCCCTTTGTCTGCTTACCATTTTCTTTAAACCATCAATTATATTTTTTAAAAGTATTTTTTTTATTTTTTTTTCATGGTTGGCCGCTTTTTTCTTAAAACCATTTTTTGGTCGGAAAAGAATATTTTTTTTTTGTCAAAAAAGGGTATCAATCTATCATAGATAATTTTTTTTTAATTAATTTTTTGAAAATTTTCTGGTTTTGAAAGAGTGGGTCCCAAAAATTTGGGGCAACCAACTTTTTTCTCCCTTCTTGTGAATAGGAATAACTTTGCAAATTTTTTTTTGTTTGGAAAACTCCCCCTTCCTTTCCCAAAAATGTTTAATATGTGTGGGTAAGGATAAATATGTTAAATTTATCATTTTTTAATGAGTGAAAAAGGAATATTGTCCATTTCCCCCAGGAAATGTTTTTTTTTTCATTTGGGAAACAAGTTTTTTATTTCAGTTTCATTTTGGGGGGGTTTGGTATATTGAATTGTTGGAGAGAAAACTGTCTTTACTATGGCTAAAAAAAATCTCTAGGATTTTTTACTTTTATTTTTTGGCTTTAATTGGGGCAGTTGTTTACTGGCTGATGTGGCAAAAAATATGATTGAAAAAAGTTTGATAAAATTTCCCTTTTTGGGTTTGTGATTTTATGTTTGGGCAGGAGTCCCCAAAAACATGTTATGGGTTGGTTTTTAATTGACCCTTTTTTTTTAAAGATTTTAAATTTTCCCCTATTTTTTTAGTTTTATTATTACTATTCGAAATATTATTGTTAATTTTTAGATTTTTTTTCTGGGAATTAGTATTTTTTTGTATATTTTTTGTAATTTTTGTATAGGGCATTTGTAAAAAAAGTTTTTTATGTGATTTTTCATAGATAGAAGAATTTTTAAAATTTTTTTCTGGTTTCTATTCCTTTTTTTTCCATGGGTTTTTTAATAATTTTTTTTTTAAATTTTAAAAAGGGTTTTTTTTAGGAAAACATTGATCAAAGATTTCCCGTAAATTGTTTTTATGAATACATTATATTTATCCGATTGGGTTTTTCCCCTTTATACACATTTTTCCCAATTTACCTTTTAAAAGTTGTTCATTAAAAGCATCTATACTTTATCCTTAAAATTTTCCCTTTTTGTAACTGTTTTTTGGGTTTTTATCCCCCAGCACCTTTTCTATTGTGATTTGCTGTCCGAAATGATTTTGATACAGTTTTTCATTACTTTGTTTGTGAATGTATTTTATGGTAGGTTCCCGTTGCAATATTGTCAATAAATTTTGGGGGGGTTTTGTGATGCGATCAAACGTGGGTTTTTCATTATTGTTTTAAATTTTAAAGGGTTAAACGATTGGGGGGGGATTAGTCATCTATTTTATTTCTGTTTATTGTATCTTTTTTAAAATCAGTATTAAAATTTACCAAGTATGACTATTTTTTTTTTTTTCTTTTATCATTTTTTTAAATAAATCGGTATTTTGTCAAAGAAAATTTTTCCCATTTTTTCCCGAAAGGGGCTCTGTTTGAGTGTGAGTACATTAAGCGTTTTCCCTTTTTTAAAGATCCTTTACCCAGATTGATTTCAATTTTTTTTTATTTCCGATTTTTTTTCTGTGCTTATAGAATTGAAATTTTTTGGTCCCTTTTTATTTTGCCCGTTTTTTGTTTATTTTTTTATTTTCCCTAAAAAACTACTCCACCCCCTTTAAAATTTTGATCTGCAGAAAAGGGGAAATTTTCTTTAGTGTAATTACATATTTGTGCTGAAACTATTTTTGTCCTTTTTTTAAACCCCTTTCAGAAAAACAAAGTAGCTGTTTTCTTTATTTTTCCCTGTAGCATCATTTAGGGAAAACTTTTAAACCATTTTTTGAGCTGACTATCCCCTTTCTATTTTTTGGGGCTTAATTTAATACTGTTAGGGTTTAGGATTTTTTTTATGGTAGGGGGGTAGTGGTTTTTTTTAGGGTAGGCCCCTTTGTTTTTTTAATATATTTTATTGAAAAAGTATTTCATCATCTAAATTGGTCAATTTACTTGTTTTTTTTTTGGGATTTCTAATCAAAAGGCATTCTTGAGTTGGTGAACTGTTTGGGGACTGTTTATAATATGTTTTTGTGAGGCAAATGTTCGGGGGGGAAATTTTGTTTTTTAAAATTTATTTGATAGAATTTTGGGATCTTTAAGTTTTAGATTGTTAGTTTTTTAAAAGTTTGGGTTCCTTTATTTTTTTTGGGAGAGGGATTTCAGGTTTTTTGGCGGCCCCCAAAAAGGGGGGGGGTGCGCCCCAGGCTTTTTGGGGGCCAAAATTTTGGCTGCCCCCAAGGGCTTAAAAACGGTTTTTAGGATTTTTGAGGAGGGGGGGGGGGTAGGGCCCAAAAAAAATTTTTTTTTTGTACAATTTTAAAGGCGCGTTTTAGGGATTTTTAACGAGGCATTTTGGGGGAAGGGGAGAAAAGTTTGTGGGCAAAGTTCGGGAGAAAATTTTTTTAAAATTGAGGGGGGGGTTTTTGAAGGGGGGAGGGGGCGGGGGGGGGTGGGGCCAAAAAAATTTTTTGGAACGAGGCCGGGAAGGGCGGGCCAAAAGCCCCCGGGGGGGAGGCCGAGGCCCCCGGGGCGGGGCCGGGACTTGAAAAAGGGGGGTTTGGGGGGAAACGGGGGCCGGGGCGGGGGGGGGTGAAGGGCCGGGGGGAAAAAGGGCAAACCCCAGGAATCCGGGCCCGACTTCCGGTAGGAGCCGAAGGGGGGGGGCAGGGTTTTTTGGTTTTTGGGGTGGGGGGGTTTTTGGGCGGGGGCCCTTTGGTTTCGACCAGGGGCTTGGTCTTTTTCGGGGGGGGGGTTGGGGAGGGGGCCGGCCCTTTGGGAGGGGAGACGGGTATTTGGGGGGTTTGCGAAACATTTTTAAGAAAGGGGGTTTTTTTTTTCGGGGGAGAGTGTTACTCCGGACTAGGGGGGGGGGGATTTTTTTTTGGGAGTCGGGCAGGATGGTTTGGCGCCAGCTTTCTTTAGGTATGTCCGTCAATTTTTTTTGTTTGGGGAGATGCCCTGCCTCGGGGCGGCCATTTCTTTGGATTTAGTTGGGCGCGGGGAAAGGTAACCGCATTTTTTGGGGAAGGAGGCGTTTCGTGGATTACCGAACCAATTTTTGGCCAAAAAAAACGGTTGGGGTTTTTGCTTTGGGGAAGTTTTTAAAATTTTTTCCCCACATGAGGGGTTGAAAATTTTTTAA
>JAMZAV010013999.1:0-16263 GCA_024449915.1 Sweltsa coloradensis
AGTAATAATTAATCAATCTTCAGAACTGCAGCCTGAATTGGATTTTATTAAAGTTAATAATGATGCACTTCAAGTAACTTATGGTACAAGTATCATGTAATTGAGAAACACAAACAAATAAACAAATTTTTTCTTCGAGAACGTGCATTTTATCGGTAAGCTATTGTGTATTTATTATGCTGCACACCGATGCAACTATAGTTAAAACGGAAACGAATCTTTGGAAATCTTGACGTAAACTTGAGTAAAGATCGAGTTTACTCAACCGAGGGTGAAACGCGACCAATACGGAACTTTTCCATCGTGCACCCTAGATTGAGTTTAAATCTACTTAAAAGTCAAGTTGAATTTTCAACCGTACTTGCGAAAATTTCAAGTGAAAATATTCGTCATTCGTATATTTACGTTTCAGCAATAAATTCGGTAGATCCCAGGAGCAGCTGCTGCAATATCCCATGCGCTGAAAGCTCAAGACGCACGGACAAAGCTCAAATGCGCCCCGCATGGATGCACGACAATGCACCAGCCACCACGTTTGATTGGTACAGATCTGTCCAGACCCTGATAATTAATACCATGCAGGTGCCACTAATGCAGAGGGGATTCGGTTAAATAGCTCACTGCATAATTACCGCCAGTTAATCCAAATATGTCAATTATCAGCGAGAGTATTAATTACAGCGTCAATCACGAATATTAAACTCGGTGACCCATTGATGTGATTCAAAGAGCTACCTGCTGGCAAGGCAATAATCAAGCATATCACTCACCTCTGCCATTTACCGATAGAGGTAGACTATGACGCGGGATGTCGGAGGTTCGAATCCTGTCACCGGTAATACTGACTGAAAAATTACCCTAAAGTTTTCTTCAGTCGTGAATGGGAATGTTCGGACAATAAAATTAACCCACTCGGCTAAAATGCTTATACCGACGTGAATCAAGCAACGCTGGCATCGTAAGCGTGTCAAGTGTAACGCTCGCAGCCGAGACGCGGGCTAAAATGCTTATACCGACGTGAACCAAGCAACGCTGGCATCGTAAGCGTGTCAAGTGTAACGCCGGATTCACGACCTTGCGTGATGTTCACGCAATGCAGTGCAGTGCTGCTGCTGCAGTGCGTGAAACGTGAAATTTGTTGTAGTAGTTCACGACGTTGCAGCAATGTTGCAGCCGACTTGCAGTGGCCACCATGTTCACTAATCATGTAATCTCATTGTTGGAATGAGATTATAGAAGTTCCCATGCTCTCTTCTCGTTTGCAAGATAGGCCTCACTTGCCACCTTTTAGCGCTTGATAATAGCAACATTCTCCTCACATTATTGATGTACAGAAGTTGTAAAAGTATACGTCTTCTGTTGTTATTTGCACGTCTCCGAATCTCCAGCCTAACAACCGGCATGGCTAACTTTAAAAATTCAATTCGTAGGCCATAGCCGAGCTGAATAATTCACTGTCAACAGAAAATAACCAATTTGTTTGTAGGCCTACATCCAAAATCGACATGACAAAATTCCAGTTTTAATCTGACAGCTGCAAAGATGCATCAAAGATGGACAGCTGATCAATATGCCACTAGGATACGAAAATTTCAGGGTGAATTTAGGAGGCAGTGTATTGCGTTATTTTCACTGCATGCTGCAAAGTTTGAAGTTGGACCAAACTTTGCAGCGCTGCACGTTTCTTCACGCAAGTCGTTCGTGATTGGAGAATGGCTGCAGCTTCAGCACTGCCACTGCATGTGCGTGAACTTCAGGCAAGGTCGTGAATCCGCCTTAACGCTCGCAGCCGAGACGCGGGCTAAAATGCTTATACCGGCGTGAATCAAGCAACGCTGCTCTCGCAAGCGTGTAGAGCGTCGCGGGCGCTCACGCGGACACAGACAAGCGAGTTTTACTTTTTCGACACACAAAATGTTCGTTCTTGTAGAAGTTCGCCGAGCATAGAACGTCCGCAGTTGGGTCATGCGGTTGGTATATGTGGGTCGGATGGGTGTGTAAACAAAGATTATGGGTTCGAATTGTTCATGAGGGGACTGGGGGCAGCTCATAAAAATTAAGCAAATTAAATAGTTTATAGGTTTAGTTTACTAAAAGTAGTGTTATTAAAACTCGGTGTTTTATTTGTGATGAAACTTTTAAAAATGATTGTCAGAGTATACAAATAATCCGGTCACGAAGCAAGTCCTAGTCTGGAGAATAAAGAATAATTACACATAAATAATGTGCAATGGCTCATAGTTAATTGTCATTCGTTCATACCAATCTACAAACATCATCTCGACAAGAAGAAGAATAATTGCATATAATTGAGACCTGCAGCTACAAACACCACTAGAAAAAGAGTGTGCGCGTCACCTTATACCAAGGACCTCCTGGCGCAAATCTTAAGTGGCGCAAACACTAGCTGGCGTGGCGTGGGCAGGTTATATTTTAGGCGCCGTGATCAGGCAAAAATAGGCATTCTCACTCGTTCAACATTTTGAATAATTAAACAGGTGAATTTGTAATCTAAGAGACGTGCAAATATTTACGAACGATAATTTATACAGCGGCGCTGAATTAATGAATGGGCTGCACAGTTTCTCGCAGACGGGCGCGGGGCTACCATTTTAATTACCGGTGTTGAAAATAATCTGCATGCTTGTACTTATAAACGGGCAGATAGTTACTAGAGCAGACAAGAGACAACCCAATCTAAAAGGCCTGAGACAGTTTACCAGGACGTATGAGCGAAAGGGGGAGAACTTCTTTATCGACTCTGCAGAAATTGGTCAAATCAATCGGTCGCATATGTATTCTGTATTAAATGCCCATGACATAAATATTAAATTACACTTATGGTTATTTCATATACTAAACAAGAGGATTTTATTGAAATTTTAATCTAAATATGAATACATAAGGGAACTAATCACATAAATTTATATAATTTATGGTGGTGTTAGCCCTATACAAATCAATCACGCTTGGTTAGCTTACAATAATAATAATGAACTCACCACTATTGAAAGTCTATGCCTTTTTGACCACATCCGCCTTTAGGGCTATTGAAAGCCCATGGTTCACAACCCCCCCAGGGAGAAAAGGCATTTTGGGAAAAACCCCACCCAAAATAGAAAACTTTGACTCTCTTGAATTTAAATGTTGTGCTTTTAGTAATGCAAACTTGAATTGAGCACGATCTGGGCCCTTTACTGTGACATAAACGCAAAGGTGAAGTCCAGCAGGCGAAAGGTGTGTGGGGATGTCACAGTCCGGAGGAAAAATCCCCCTCAAAAACCCCTTAACCAGAAAATCCCTTCCAACAAACACACTGAATCATAGAAGTTCCCAACGTGTCTTTAAGGTTTCACGTCAGTTAGTGGAAGTGAAAAATTTTTTCCGATATCATTACGAGACACATGCCATAATCTTTCACTGATTCCTATGAACACTTTTGAAATCACTAGTTGATACAATTTTTTTTAGTAATAATGTGTTATTTTTAAACATTATTGATATTTATCATTTAAGATTACAAACACGAAATTTTATTTTGTTTTTTTTCAGAATTCCCCCTTTAAATAACTGTAAAATAAATGATTTTTCTAAAGCCTTTTTCCCGAGTCATTACGAAAACCATGTGAATATTTTTAAATGATTTTTTAAACATCTTTTGAAATCATTATTGATACTATTTTTTTTATTATAATGTTTTTTGAAAACATTATAAAAAAATTTCATTTTTTAATACCCATACACACCAATTTTTTTAAATTTTTCGTTAAATTCCTGAATTAAAGATTCTTTTGATTGAATTTTTTAAAAGACATTTTCCCCGATGCCATTACGAACACGTGCGTTTGTATTTTTAAACTGACATCCTAAGTACATTTTTTTTAAAATCACGGGATGATACACATTTTTTTGTAAAAATGTCTTATTTGGATGAGCGAGCAAAGGGATTCCTTTCACTACACTGGGGAAAAAAACCGGAATGTTTTTTTTTTTTTTTTTTCTTGTGTTTTTTTTGTCAGTTTGTTAATACGTTTCCGGCAAAACCGAAACTAAATTTGCGTAAAATTTTTTTATTGTCCAATTATAAATTTGTTTAAGGGCGCTTCAAGGGCAAAGATTATTCGCGCCCCCCCTGATTATGTTTAAATTTTTCGAAAAAAGGGTGGTTTATACGGTCACACACAGGGGGGGCTGTACGTTTTACGAAGAAAAGGGACAATGACGCCCGCAGTGAAAACCCCCCTTTTTCCCCCTCTTCCCGTGGGGGTTCTGACCAGCTGCCCCCCCCCCCCCCCCCCCCCGCCTAGGTTAAGTGGTGCATTAGCCCTAACGGTTGACGGTCCTTACTCAAAATAAACCAAAAAAAAAAAATCCAAAACAAAAATTACTATAGAAAAAAAAGTAAAAAAGCGTTTTTCCCCAAAAAACTTCCACTCAACTTTTATAAAAAAAAAATTAAAAAGTAGGCCTTACAGAATTACCTAAATTCGGTTAACAACCGTTGTTCCCATTCGATGGGGAACAAAAAATTAACAATTGGGGCTTAAGCCAGTTTATATTAAAATAAAAATCCCCGGATGTAATTTTTTTTATGTTTTAACCCATTTTTTACCCATCACTGTTGATTTTAATATTTGGTAATAATAAAATGTTTTTATCACATCTGAATAATACTTCATGATTATGAAAGTTTTAAAGTAGTTATTTTTTTTTATATTTCAATTTTTAAAATTTTAATTTTTGATCCCTTCAATGTAGTTTAAAGATATATTTTAAATTTCAAAAAAACATAACATCTTTTTTTTAAACATTTATTGAACAAATGTTTTTTTATTTTGTAGGCCTACTATACAATGATCCATTCTTATTAAGGTGATATTATTTTAAGGACTTTTTTTTTGGGCATGGGAAAAAAATAACTGTAAATTTCGAAATTGCGAGTTCTCAATTTTTTTCTCTAACTGTCTTCAAAAACCACAAAAAAGGAAAAGAACTGAAACACCCAAAATAAATTAATACAAAAATAAAATTCTTAGAAAAAGGGGGCCAAAAAAATGCTAAAACCCCCAAGAAAAATTTACAATGGGTTTTTTTTGTAAAAGCGCGGAAAAACGCCGGACCCCCCGCACGCGGGGTCCCTCTCAATTCCGGGAGCGGGCGGGGGATCTCAAGGCACCGTGTCGAGTGGAGAAGGCGTTCGACTATGGGGGGGGGGTCCCCCGGGTTCTAGCCCCCGGGCTTTGGGGATTAATTTTTATATGTATTCTTCTCTATACAGGTCGATCAGGACCGGGAACCTTTGTCAAAACAAAATTCGTAAATTCGGAGGAAAATTTTTTTATTTAAAATTTTTTGCCTTTATGGCTTATTGCGTGGGTAAGATCGCGCTAGTGTTGCTTCCGGACCCCTGATCTCATTGACATCTAAGGGTATCTTTTTAAAGATTATTTTTACCCACGCCATAAAAAAAATTTTTAAAAAAAACATAAAAAAAATGACCTTCTAAGACATCATTACGAAAAGTATATGTGGGAATTTAAGAAAACTGAATACATCGTAATGATGATCATGCAGTGAATCATTAGTGACCTCCTAAAGATATCATGAATTCCTTACGTGACCTCTTAAAGATAACAATCTAAGTCACTTCACTTTGTTTGCTGGGTTAGCCAATCACCGTCGCCCATTATCTCACCCCGCCACAGCCCTCTCTGCCCGCAGTAATTAACTTCTGTCTTAGCTGGACGCGGACACTGAAGACTCTTCCACTGCCGCACGGAACACCTGGAAGACATTGTGTCCTTAGGGAGGGGGCAACTCTTTCAACTGGAGGGGCTGAAGAGTTGCCATTTGAAAACGTTTGTATAGGCCTAGCGTTTTGGTTGAATGCAGTTGCGTTGCTGTTGTATAATTCTATGTGTTCAAGAAATGATTTCAAATTGGTGGTGGCCTAAGCCCTACAGACAAATGGCTGCGACCTGTGCCCTTCCCCCTTCTCCACATCAATCCAAGGGTGGCTTTCCATATTTAAAAAACAAATATGTTTAAGTGTAAAACAACTCATATTCAATTAAGAATTAAATGATTTCGGACAATTAGTCAAATATTATTTCTACTCAGTGTTAAGAAAGGGAGAAATGGGGTAAATCTTCAGTGGCATCTCTAAAACTGTCTTAACCCTATATTATTTACAAATAAAAAAAAAATTGAACCTTGAATTGAGTGAGCAAAGCTGACCTGATGGTGGTCAAACAAGATAAGTTACTCGAAGCATATGGTGTCGGTCCCACTGCGCATATTCACCTATCACTCTTGACTCCACATACAAATTGAGCAAAAGGGTTACATCGTTTATAACGACCCCGTGTATGCAACACTTTAAACGAGTATTTTCTTTACTGTTTTAAATTATTTTTTGTTAAACAGGATTACTTCCACTTTTCCCGCCCAATTCTGGAAATTTGCGCTCTTGCCGGGGAGCGGGAAGTTAGGGAGATAGGCGTGAACACTTACAAATTTGTTCATCCCACCGCAACAAAACATGGCGTTAATCGCAATGCAAAGAGGGGTAATGGCTCGGGTAATGCCACCGACAAAGTAGCCAGGCCTTATTTTTGGGGCGCGCTGAAACCGGTCTCACTCAGTCGACTATAACACTGTCAAGGGTCAACTTCCATTGGCTGCATTGGGAATTGGATATTATAGTCCCTTCAACCTTGGCACCGATAAATGCGAATATAAATATCCAGTTGTAATCCTTATCCCGAAAGTTTTTTCTGGTGTATGGTAATGAATAACATTGCCAAACAATTTATTAATTTTATATTTTACCAGTAGGCATAATGCACCAAAATTGGTGTTTTTCTTTCCCCGTGATAATGAAATAAACCCAATTTCATTTAGATTGAACAAAACAATATAAGTACTATTTTCAAAATATAAACTCTAGTCCTAAAACAACTTCAATCGCTCACAATAACAATACGGAGCATAGCACGCGAGCGATAATCCAGCTTATACTCTTGGTTAATTCTGACATAGTGCATATTATTTTTTCGGTATCTAAACTATCGCGTTTGCGATTCAAATCATATCTCTTAGTTTACATGCCCCTGACCGTTCGCCCTATATCGTCATAAAAAACCAAGACCGCCTAAGATTTTTGATTGTGTATTGTTCTATCGCATACAGATGGCTGAGGTTTCTGGTTCTACCCTAGTCGGTTAAGCTAGTTTGAATTTGTTTCACTTTCACTATACAATTCAATTAAACGAGTGTATTACACATCACTGTTTGGGATAAAAGTCAGTGGCGTCAACACACCTCCAGAGACGTTTTTGTAATACTTCTGCATGTCCATTAATTACTCTTGACTGTTTATGACGATATTACCCTATTTACGATTTTAACAATTTCAAAAACTGGGAACTGTGGTTTCGCGACGTGTTACGGTTTCTTGAAAGTATAGAGATGTTGTTTAATTACACTCGTTCGTTATTCAATATGGATAGGTAAAGTAGCCTCTTGTAAACATCTACGAGTTGGGTTTTAATTGATATAAACACCACACGAAACAATAACCACAGCCATACCTTAAAATGTTTAACTTTCAACAAACTTCCTCGCGTCTGATGAAGAGAGCCTCTTGAAATGTGCACACTTTTTCGGTAAGTGTTTTTTATTAATATATCTTTGTTGTCCTCCTTTGTAAATCATTTTTATCACTGAATAGGAATAGACGTTTTAAATACATAATGAAATAAATAAATAAAAAAACTCTTTTTTTGGATCGTGTATTTATAGCTATATTAATTAATGTGTTAGTCGTTTTTCAGATATAAGTGAATTTATTGTTCTTTTAGAGCAAGGCACTTACACTCAAATGTTTATTTTGTGGCTTCGTTTGGTATTGTGTTAGCGTCTCTGCTTCGCAATGCAGAAGTCCATGGTTCGATTCCCCTTAAGTCAGCAGGTTTTTTCACTGCTGATTTTAGCAATCAGTTACATTGTCCTAAAAAGGAATTGTAAACGGTGACTTTGGAAGCCGTCCTGGCAGCGAGGCACATAATCAATTATTCAAGTTGTGTTCTGAATCAGCCCTTGTTTTGATTCTTTGGCGTTAGAACGCCACGGGGTGTTCGCAACTGCTCCCTACCACTGATTGCTATATTTCTTATTAAAAATATCGACTCTTTGGTTGGCTTCTATCCGCTCACCCATGTTACATCTCGTCGATTGCGTCGAGAGCGCCCACAGCGTTGGATTGGTCCGCTTTTTGGTTACTGTCCACCACTGAAATCAGTTATATGACTGAAGTGGGATAAGACAAATAATGAATTTATTTATTCGTTTTATTATATTCTCTCTAGCTCAACGGCGCCGGTCACTTCCATGCAATATACCCTATCTCAGAACGATATTCCTCGTAAGAAGTTATTTTTTTACACATAAACAAAGATATTTAGACGTATTTTCCACATAAGGATTGACACATTCGACAGAAATATTAATACTTTAATAAATTATACCGTAAACACAAGATAAAACCAATAAAAAAAGGTTTGTGGTCATTTGAGACTTCCGGATACATGTAAATCCATTGCAAAAATCGCAAACAAATACACGAAAAAAATACCAAAATATCGTAGTATATATTATAATTTATAATGCGTCACACACAGGCATGTGCTACACTCGTGAGTTAGGATTATTACACATTATTTACGAGACTTGGAGAATTCTTATTTACACATATTCACATTAGACATGAGGTACATTGAGTTCAACTATACATTCACGTACACTCGCGACGAAATACGTTAGTATGGTAGATGTAGTAGTAAAGCAATATAAACGCAGGGCACAATAATTAGGCGGCGCGACCGGGGGGGGGGGGCGTCCAACTGGTCCACTAGTTATTAACAGTCTCCTCACTAGCGTCATATATTTAGTTTTTTTTAACGGTAGAAACTAAAATTGTAAATGTGATCATGTTTCACGTTCTTTGTTTTGTTTTCTTTGAATTCTTCGGCCACATTTTGCACTGGCATTCACAACGTAATGAAGAGATTTGATCTGCATGTAAAACTACGATGGATAGTTTTCTACTTAGAATGATTTTGTCTTGATTTCGATTGCTTTTGACAAACGTCTTTGGTCCAAATTGAAAGTAAAATGGAAATCACTTATGAAGTATAAGTTTTCCAAGGTTCAAATCGAGACGATTGCAGTTGCATTGGCAGACATAAGCCATCAAAAGGTGTGGGGAATTAAATTATTATTCAATATAATGCATATTTTGAGTACTCAATAATAACTCAATACATTATAACTTACCAAGCAAATACCATTATTTGTTATCTACCAGGAACAATATACAAACTACATATCAATAAAAATTAATGATCTTGACCAATTCTTTGAAACATCATGGTCATAAGCGATCATGTAATTTTTTATATAAAAAAAAAAAAAAACTCTACGGGAGGACGTCCACTCGCAGGAAAAAATGGTCTATGTACGAGAATAAAGAATGATTAATTATATCAAGAAAACAACAGATGAATTTGCATGAGGATGTTTCTTCCCCTAGTTTCGTAAAGTAAGTTAGAACTGGCAATGGAGACTGCTCAGCGTGGTGTTTAAATTGTGCCCTAAGCCTCTATGCATGATATGATTATCGTTCTGGTAATAAAACAATTTGTTTCAATAAAGGAGTAAAAAAACATAATTGCACAAAAACGCTAGTCTAGGTCTTCCCACCCATGTAACAGTGTAATTTCAGGTGACGGACTTCAATTAAAGAGATCCGAACCGCACGACTGGGGCCATCGCTGGCGAAATACTCGGACACCAAATTTGTAAAATCGTGGTTCACAGATTCCAGAGTCATACGCGCGGATGAGGTTCAGCATATGCCATAACTACTTCGGAACAACCATTTACAACTTCTTGTGTGCTTCGTTGCTAGGACGGTATTTCAAGCCACACTCCTCAGTGGATGTAATGCGATACCCTTCCATGGGATTTAATGGTTGATTTCAAGCCGGAATCTGAGACCAGCGACGTTCCTGCTAATAGAGCAGGAACGCTATCCTTTGGACCAACAAGCCCACAAGCATTATTTGGCAGACATTGCTTGCCGCCCAAGTTAATGAAATTAAATATTCTGTTTATAAATAATTCCAATCGTTGACGTAGTGCATAGGTGATGTCTGTCCTATTTGCTATCCCCGGGTTTCGAATCCTGTCGAAACCGCAATATCCTGAATGAAGGTTTTTTCCGAGCTTTTCCTCAGTCGCTAATGCAAATGTAAGGGATTGCTACTCTTAATTCCCTCGTTCATCACTTCCCAATTGTCCTATTTCGCACTAATAATCTAGTTAGTCACCTGAAAGAGGGTCACACTCGTTATAAATCTAATGTGTATAACCTACAGACGGGGGCATACCTACAAAAATTATTTTAATTTTATGGCTATGACAGGTCGAAGGCCCCGACTACCGTGCGTTAGCAAACGATGTTATTTTCCTTTATCGTTGCTTGAAAGAACTCTAAACGATATCCTAAAAAATAGAATAAAGGTTTCGGTTTGGTACCTCTATAATCAATTACATAGACTAATCGTAGACAATATTTTGCTTCGTTCGTACAACGCGGTAAGTATGGAAGATTGGTTGAATGGGAGCACTACAAACCTTGCATGGCGGAGAATCAAAAACTAAAAGTCCTACAATTAAAGAACGCGATACACATGTGTAATTTAGGCAGTCTCAAATTCTGATGTCGTCCGCGTCGCAGTCCTCAACTCGCACATAGGGACGCTGGCGAATTACACTAGCAGGCGCGGGAATTCGAATCCCCCGCACAAGAAAGGCATAAGTTATCTGTAATTGTTCTTCACTCCGTTCTATCCCCACTCAAAGTCCGGAATAGCATATGATGGCAATAAAAGTGACGTTGAAACAACCATATTCATATCATTATTTCTGATAGTGGAATATTATAATTCTTTCTTACCACTATGTAAAAATCTGCAAGCAAACCTCAAATAGCAGATTGTGTTTATGTAATCTGATGAGGCAAGCACATCCGGTGTCCCAGATCTAGCCCACTTTTAATACCTCCCACTACTTCTTGCTTCGAGGCAGAGACGAATCTGATTTTCGCAGGGAGCGCCACCAATGGAGCCAAAATTGTGCTTGTAAGGTTTCGTCACTTTCGTCCTACGTCCACATTTTTTTTCGAGCGACAAATATGAGTTTTTTTTTTGCATATTTTAACAACAGTAATGTGGACTCTTACAACGTTGGCCGAATTTTCAATTTCGCTCCCTTTTGGTCACATTAAGTCAGTGAAACTTTGACCGGAAATGATCATTTTTTGCGATATTTTCTATGGACCTTTGAGAATTCGCTGGGGGAAAAATCTACTATGGCTTAGAATGGGAAAAGGCCAACGTGCTAGATTACAAATTTGATGTTACCTTCCCGGTGGAAAAACACAGAATCAAAATAATATTGATTTTCCCCTGCCCGTAGTTTCGAAAAGTACGAAAGTACTGCACATAGTACGCGCTCAACTTGGTGTTTTGAATCGCACCCCACAAGCCTCTTACGGCTCTCAGTTTTCCATAAGCTCCCTACCTACGGTGTACCAAGTAATGTAAAATAAACTCTGCTTTCTAGGGGTTGGCGAATCATGTATGTTGCGGGAAGTCTGTGCCGCGCTGATGACTTGTCGTTTGTGATCAGCGCCTCAAAAACGCTCGATCTCCAAAAAAAAAAAAAAATAAGAAATCTGTTACTTAGTTCTCTTCCCGATATTAAAGACGATCACTAAATATTCATCTTGGAGGCCATCACGGATCAACTTACTCGCTTGGAAGAAATTGCATAATATTGCTTTTGCTATGTAGGCATTTTGTTTTCATTCACCGTTGGCAACTAATTCACGAAAATTAGATTTGCATAAAACGTCAAATTATTTCAAAAAGAGTATGATACCCAATGAACGTTTTTGAAGAGATGAGTAGCAAAGACCATAAACATTTTTTTGTTAATTATACCTTGTTGATAAAACTACTAAACTAAACGGGTATTTTTAGTTGTTTATCCGGCCTCATTGGTTATTGCGAAACTTGGGGAAAAGAAAGAACCACAAAAATAAACGATATATCAATCGGGACAACTTAGGACTAATACACCCCACGTCTGATTCTGGGTATGGTTACGACGGTTTCAATTCGCAATCCCTGAGTTCCTGACCAAACGTCTTATCCTAAGATGTTTCCAGTGCGTAGCGTAGTAATGTTTAGATGTTCCGACGTCCCAAAAATCGCATTCGATGAAATGATAATTCGTCAGACAATCTGTATGGGAACTGGGTATGCCTACAGAGCAGGGCAGAAACAGCCTGGGTTCAACTAGCCATGGTACTCAAATAGGTTGAAAGTAACCACGTTTTGAAAGTAGGGGCCTACATACAAATCGGCTGATAGTAACCATGTTTTGATAAGCACTCCAATAGGTTGAAAGTAACCATGTTTTGAGAAGTAGGCCTACTACAATCGGCTGATAGTAACCATGTTTTGATAAGCACTCCAATAGGTTGATAGTGTCGCCAATGACAGGCATATTTCACAAGGATTGTGGTTGTACGAATACCACAATATAATACGTGGTTTACTCAATCAATCATCGTTTATCTGCATTCACCATCCGTTTAATGTGTCTCTAGTCATAAATGTTGACCATCACTTAGCGTCAGTTAGCTCAGTAAGCAATTTGAAAGTCAGATCTCAAGATGGCGTCGTGTCAACTCAGTGCCAACACGTCCACGTCTGTGCTGGCTTCAGCAGTACAGGATGATGACCTGAGATAGAAGGGTTGACAGTTCATGGCTAACAAGGAATCTATTGGGGCTCATATATTTTTTACTGTTTAAGCCATCGATTGTCTTGAGTTGAGTCTACGTAGTTTACTTTCATCCACCCAATTGGTTTTCCAGGAAGAAAGAACCGCACATTTCTTATGACGCTATAAAACAGCTGGCCTTTGACATCCTGGAAGTAATTTAACCTACCTTGACAGAGTGAAACTATGCTGAGATGTGGATGGGAGATCTGACGTATACGTAATAAAACTTTATCTACAAGTTAAGCCTGACCACAAAGATAATGATAATGAAAGTCAGTATTTATTTCAATTAGTATTTCAGTCGAGAAATAAGCTTACACAAACTATTTTGCCAAACATAAGTTGTGGTAAATAATTGAGCAATTTTACTAAAGCTGAGATTTGACATATAATTCCATTATCGATTTCACGCGAAAATTTCGGAAAAATAAATCGAAATTATATTACTTGACCAAAAAATTATAAAGTTTACAAAAAATGTATCGAAAGCGTCGGCCTGTTGTTAAAAATGTGTGGGGAAAAAGGATGATGAAGTATCACCAAAAGTTCATAGAGATGTTTACGTTCTCACACTCACGTCTAATGACCCGGCACCTCCACCATACGTAAAAGTCAGGGAGAATTTATAGCCTATCCGGCACCTCCACCGTAATTAAACGTGAGGACAAAAATTTATTGAACAAAGATTTTTTTTTAGTTTATTTTACAGCGTAAAAGGCTTTTAAATCGACGTTCTAAAACAAATCCTATACCGGATACCCACATTATAGTTTTTCACGTACACAAAATAATAGCCAGTGGGTTATGCTATGTCAATATAACATCAAGCTTTATCGATTAGTCGCATTACCAATTAAAAGCTGACAGACCTTTTATGTAAAAATCTTTTAACCATTCCCACATTTCCAAACAAATGTAATATTTATTTAAACCTATAATTAAAAAAAAAAGTATGACTGCCGTTTAAACATGAATCAGACTTAAAATTTAAAAACGACATTTATACGCAATCAACGATCAAAAATAGGGGGTTTTTTTGTAACTAATTATTTTGGTTAACTGAACATCTTGACGGCCTGCTAACCTACTTCAACAAGCAGAAAGTTTTGTTCACAATCACTTTGTAAGGATTACGTTTGGTTGAACAGATATTTTATAAGAGACTCGTACGCCCAAAGCTATGAAAGAATCAGGTCCATTTGGTATTAAATGAATAGAGGAAATCAAATGAAACTGGAAGATTCTTGGTAGGTAATTGAAAAGAGATTATATGATGGAATCTTCCCCTTTATAAGTTCCATTACTGACCTCTTCGTGCAGCGTCTAACGTTCCTTTATTCTGGATAGGGAACAAAGGTTTGTCACAAATCCAGGTGGAATTTGACGATCTTTTATAGTGCTTTTTCTTTTGTGTCGAAGAAGGGATTAGTTGGCGAAGCTTCCCCATGCAATCTTGTATAAGCAGATCCCAATTTGTGCTTTCAGTTGATCAAGAATTAGGGTTAAGGTTGGAACCGTAATAGCGAATTATCTTGAATATTTATTTTTAAATTTAATTTTAATTCATAGTTGTTAATCAACTTTTTAATTACAAATTAAATTTGAAAATGAACGAGGCGTATAGTACATTTCTCTTAAACAAGCCACCAAAACGCCCACACAGGCTATAACTGGAGGGTCAACCTCCCATGTATAGGTTTAGTGCAACAGCATTTACAACAGCTTTTTCGCAATATATTGTTTCAATTTGGGCTTTGTGTGACAAGCATATTCCTAATAGTTACGCATGAGGATATAAGTTAATTGATTTTTGAACCTACATTTTGGAATGGCGCCCTATAAATACCATCGCCATTGTCTCGCGTAAGAAAAAAAAATGTTGTGTGCACACCTGACGGTAACAGTTATAAATTAAATGATTTTGCAGGTGTCTTCTCTCTTACTTGTGTCATTTTCGTGTGGGTTTGAATATACAGGCATATTTAATTTCAAATATCAACGAAGCTAGAATTCAAAGTCTACCCACTCAGTCACATATTTGGGTTGTCAGAGAAGCACTTTAAATTTAAATAGTTACTAAGCTAAACCTATCGTCGCCAACACCATCGACAAGCGAATAATGGCGAACCATAGATCGGTATTTGCAATTTTCATGCCTTCGTTTACCTATTAAGTATAATCTGTAATAATTACTCAATGAAAAATTCTATAAAATGTGTGGATCGTGCATAATATTTTTCAATTGAAGTTTAAGATGAAATTAGCTTAGGTCCTGAATGTAAATAAATACATTATTAAAACGTTTATTTTTTTTAAAAATTAATGAAACCAAAATTGTACTAAATTGGTGATCAGATAGAAAATTGTTTCGACCGAGGATAAAATTACATTGACGTGATTGTCAAAAATAAATTTCAAAACACCAAACCACTGTGACCAAACTAATGTAGACTCGTGCCCCATAAACAATGATTTGGAAGTCCTCATCTTTCAAAGCAGATTACAGTAGTAGCTATCCGTGCTAATAAATACGTCACAGTAATAATTAATATAAAATATAAAAGTTACAACCACAGACTGAAAAAGCATTATTGTAAACGCAAAAAACCCGGCGCCAGACACTATGGTTGGTTAAATACTAGACTCGCTCGTGATAATGAGATGACGCTGTATGTTAACAGACAAGCGTATTAATTATTCCGAACTAGAAAGAGCTGTACACGAAACTGCAACGTTGACACCGCGAACATTTAATTACCTCTACGTGGTCACCTGCGAGCGCATATTTCACTTTGTGTCTGGAAAATTTCTTCTGCTTTTATTACGTTATAAATGCCCTGTGTGAGGATAATTTGGACTTCATAGAAAGTAGAGACGTTTTGTTTTTTAGTGGTTTGGTGTAGCTAAAATTAAACGCAAACTATCAACCAGCTCAGTAACATACAGGTCGCATTTGCCCTGACGAAATTTTCGAGTACTTTTGATAAAAATCCATATTTAGAATCGCTTTCTTTATGCAATTGTTCGCAACATATATATATTACTTCAGAATCTGGGAAATGAATCGAAGAATATAAAAAATGTAATATTTATAATTTGAAAATGTTGACTCTATTTTAATAAAAAACCCAAGTAAAACTAATCTTGAAGTGCTTGAAGATCCCCCTTGCACTTACTTGTGAACAGCCATCGCTATAGTAATAATTTATAATTAAACGAAAAAAATTCTTTCTATATGAAGCAGACTTCTAAAAAATTGTACTAAAATAGCGTTAAAAAAAGTTTAATAAACTGTGGTTAGACTTAGACCGTTTTGTAGCTATTGTGGTCCACATAAATTCAAAT
>JAMZAV010014000.1:0-16329 GCA_024449915.1 Sweltsa coloradensis
AAGGGGTGTTACCGGACCACTAGTCCGGTAATACACATGGTAGAGTAGGATTCAGCCTAGATTAAAAGACCTTCAAAGTTGCATTTGTTTAAATCGGCATCGGCGTAACCAACACAGGAAAAATAAAATTGCTAGCATCATTTTTCTACTCCGTGCGCTGCATGCGTGTGGCGAGGTGACGAACTAGGTGTATGTCAACAGACCATTCCAAACGTTGGAGGTTATGTTTCATTAGGATACTGTCATTGCGTGTTTGTTTTGTCACTGAATTTTTTTGGATATTAAAATTCTTTGTCTTATATTATTGTTATTTTATTTTAATCAACACAATTCTATTTGCATAGAAATTGAACTTGGCCCTAGGGCGTTCTAGCCTAGCCTAGGGCCAGGCTCAATGCAATTTCTTTTTTGGGGGTTGGGGGGGGGGGGGGGGGCAAAAAGCCTCGACCTAGCTTCAATATGCAGCCTAGGCTAGCTAGATCTAGTCCTACATTGATATAGGGGATTGGGGTAATAAGGAATTGGGGTAATTGGGAACAAGCCCTATAATTAAGAAATTTGAAGATGTAAATTTTTATGAAAAATTGTTTGGTAAGGAACATACCTTCTTCTTTGATAATGTAATCAATTCTACTGAAAACAATAACTTTTGATTGGTGTTTTTAGGACTCTTGTAAGGTACTGCAAAAAAAAGTGTAAAATGTTTCTAACAATGTTTTAAAAATCAAATTTTCCTTTCTTATAGAATTAACTGTAGTAAAGACTGTATGCTTATTTTACTGCTTACATTTGAGAGTGCCTTATTTTGATTTTTTGTAATTTTTTATCTCTTTCCTCTCCTAAAGTAGGGGGTAATTACTATTTGCCCCAAGAATTTAATTTTTGGGGTAAAGGGAACACCCATGAGGGCTAAATAGGAATACTAGGGGAAAATAGGAATGAGTCATAAAATAATTAATAATTTATTGTATTTTACCTGCCCAGAGGGCAGGAAGGCTAATGCAGGGCAAGTGTGCCCTCTGTAGCCTAACACAGTGATAACAGAGTTACAAATTAAACATTACATGAAAAACAACAAGAGAACATGACATTTATAAAGTTAGACAAATTGAAAGGCAAAAGGTGGATAGGGGTACTTGAATCGCGGTAGAGGTCTGAAGACTCGAGGACGCGAAACGAGGTCGTGAAGCTCATTCCTGCCGCCTGCTTGAAGACGTTGCACGTAAGCCCCTGCGAGGGTGTCGAGTCGAGCGCTGATATCACCGACGCCGGTTTGGGCATACACGTCTTCATTCCGCGTCATCGGAGGAAGCCGCGCGATGCGGCGAAGGATTCTTCGCTCCAGCGAGAAGTATTGCTGGAGACATCCTCCAAAGACGGGTGTCAGCGCCGGGGCCGCGTATTCAAAGAGGGGACGGATGAAAGTTGTATAAGTGTGCCGTAGAGTGCGGAAACTGCATCCAGAAAGTCGCCCACGAAGCATCAGAGTAAATTTAGTCTCGACCGGCCACGGTTGATGACGTCACGGCAATGAGCACCCCAGTTCAGAATGTCTGTAAAGGTTACTCCAAGGTACTTGGCAGACCGACTAGGGTACACCGTAGCGCCCCAAAGTGAGATGGACTGACGGAGTGGTCGTTGAGACATTTTCTGCGTTTTGTGCCGGTGGTGAAAAAGGATAAGCTGTGTCTTTAAGGCGTTCGGCAATACACGCCAACGACGCATCCAAGCTTCCAGAGCTTTAATTTGGCGCTGTAGACGGCGGAAGACTTCTCTCGCTGTGCGCCCTTTGCACCAGTAGGCCGTGTCGTCTGCATAGAGGGCTAAGGCAAGGTAACGGGACAAGGGAGGAGGAATATCGTGGCAGTAGATCAGGTAGAGAAGAGGAGAGAGGCAGGAACCTTGAGGCACGCCAGAAAGAGGGTAAACGAGCGGGATACTTGATCGTTAACACGCACACAAGCGAGACGTCCCGTGAGAAAAGCTCGGATGAAGCGCACCATTACAAAAGGGACTCTTAGTTGCAGCAGCTTGTAACAGAGCCCGTCATGCCAAACCTTGTCAAAGGCGCGTGATATGTCCAGAAAAATAGCTAGCACACACTGGCCATCGTTTAGCGCCCCTGAAACCTCCGTCACCAGCTTGATGAGGGGGTCTGTCGTGCAGCGACCTGTTCGGAAGCCGGACTGTGACTCTGTGTAATGCTATATCATAGGGGTAAATGGGAACAAACATGTCTCGTCATGCAGGTAGGGTAATAAGAATCCACAATCATCAACCACTGGAAATTGAAGTAAAATTCCTAGAGTGTAGAGGTAATATCTTTGCTTGGCCCTTGAGGGATGACTTTGACATCATTCAAGAGGCAAATCTTTTCCTAGGCCCAATTAAGCTCATTGGGATCACTAAATTTAATTTAGAACCAGATCCAAAAATAATTCAATCATTTTGGGAATAGTTTAAAACACAACAAGTAGGCCCTGATGAAAATCTGGGTTAATAAATTAAATGTGAGGGAAGTGTTCCTTATTGCCCCCACTTAAAAAGTGTATATTTTTCCTATTAAACAGTAATTCATGCATAAAAATTTCTATATTTGTAATTTTTCATGATACAAATACTTTTTTTAAATATTAACATCATGCTATGAGAAGCTTTGTGTAGTTTTAAGACAAAAATTACAGTTTAAAAAAAACTGTAATGTCATGTTTCTAGCTATTAAAAAAATACTACAATTTGCATCTGTTCTAACTTGTCAATAAGCAAGATATCAAGATGAATTCTTTTGCTACTTAATTATACTACAAATACCTATGTTCCTATTTGCCCCATGTATTTTTAATGCACCTACCTTGCTTCTTATAATGCTTGTTCCTTATTGCCCCAAAATGTTGGGGTAATAAGGAACAATATGCGCGTGTAGAAAAAAAATCATTGCATCTAAAATAACACATGAATGCAAAATATTTAATTTTATTAAGAAAGCCAATGTTTCAATGTATCTGATACCACTAAAACATTTATAATATGTTTTTCTGTTGTATATGTAAATTGAGATCATAGGTCAACTTACACAAATTTGTTCCTAATTACCCCAATCTCCCCTAACAGGGAAATTATTGTGATATGTGTTCAATTTGGGGAAACTAGGCCTAGCCTAGGGTACGTGTAGCCTAGCATGGGCCCAACCCAGGTAGTGTAGCCTAGGCCTAGTATTTATAGCCCTACCCTCCAAAAGGAATATTAATTTTTTTCTAAAAGCCTTAGGTCTATAACTGTTGTCTTGTACGTATTTACTGTTTAGGTACCTAGGCCCTACCTAATTGGTTGGCTTAGGCCGTGTTCCCACAAATTGGTTTAGTTATAAGGGGATAGGAAATACGTGTTAAATTGTTTACGTTTTTGTCCTAAGAAATTGTTATAACAAAACCATAATTCTTATGATGGACCAATCAGACGTTTTGTTATTTATACGACGACCAATGAATAGGAGTAACTTCATTATGACAGGCCACTGAAACATTACTAACCAATCAGGATATCGGATTTCTTGTTACCATAACAACCAATAACAATTTCTTAAGACTAAACCAAAGTTATGGAACGCGGCTTAACTAGACTGTTTTTTCCCGCGGCCCCTACTAGGTTTAAAGTAGTAAAGACCTACTTTACTTCAACATAAGACAATTGATAGACCTATTCATTTAATCAATACTTATAGGCTAGGCCTTCATAACATTAAAATATTATAAATTAATAATTAGTCAAGCCCAGAACTCAGAAGAGGGCCTGTGCTGTGCAGACGACAGGCCTTTAGTAATATTTTAGCTGATTGTATGAAAGTGGTATTGGGAAGATTGCTCATTGGTCAATAAAATAAAACCATTGTTGTCAACTGTGAAAACAAATAATGACTTGACATTTGTTTGTTATTTATTACTTTCAATACATTTTATCGTCCAAATTACATTAAATTAACCTTGTAAACAACAATTTAGTATTTTTATTTAATAATGCACCGTGTATAATTCAATAATTTTTATAAAAGTACATTTTCAATTAGACCTCCAATTTTGTTCTAGTGGTTCACATGAAAAATGGCCGCCGAACAGTGTCAAAAGGTCATTCAAAGTTGTGTGATTCCTACTCTAGTGCATATCCGAAAGATGGGTTATGTATGTGTGCACGTTGATTAATTGTAAAATTTTCTAGTAAGTTTTAACTTTATGACTTCTGTATTACAATGTCCTCTAATGTATGTATATAGTGGCATATCCAGGGAGGCACATGGGGCTTCCCCCCACCCCCCCAAAAAAAAATCCCATGATTAATATTATATTCTGCAAATCATCTAGGTTTATGCAAAAAATTAAATTCATCTATTAATTTATCTTTTTTCCTTCTTCTAAAACACATAAAAATCTCTTCAAACGTTTATTTTTTTAAAACTGCCTGCAATGCTATTGTGGGAGGCATCCACCCCACCCACCCCGTTGAGTCCTTAGTCCAAGCCCCCCCCCCCCCCCCAAAATAATGTATATGTTTACTCTTCAATTTTCTCCACATGGCCAACCATCAATCAGAAGTTTTAGAATACCAAAAATAGCGCTGGGCCTACCGTTCTACCTACTAACAGTAAACCCTCATTAATTTGAATTTCTGTTCAAGTCCCTATACACATAATACATTCTTAGGTTGTTCCGAATCAGCCTTGTTGCTGTCAGCAGGTGAAATCGTGTCTAACTTGATTGATCGGTGTTTCACACTTTTAAAATATGCCAAACTCTAGTTGGTCATTGTTCGTTCGTCGACGGCATCAGTGCCAACAGGGTTGGTTTGGTCTGCTTTAAATTTAATGTCCACCACTGAAAATCAGTTTTCTGAGTGGGTACATTCTAAATGTGAATTTAAATTTATTTATTTATTTAGGACAACCATTTTAAGTTTATGTTGATATTTAAACTCGGAATACTGTGAGGAACCAATTGACCACCAATGTTATTACTACTTTTAAACACAGAGTTAAGTTGTTAAAGGTACCTACATCACATTTGTCACAACAGCAAGTGGTGTGCCTAACACACTAAAGCATCGAACAAGACGCTCACAAATTAATAAGTAACCATTATCAGTTCGGTGAATGCTTACGCTCACCATTGCTGAAGGCCTATTCTATTTCAAGGTTTGCAAGTCATTTTAATACATGTAGTTAGGCCCTAACGTCTTACCAGACAAAGTTAGCGGCATTTGGCTTTGAACAATGACACAGCAGTGACCTTTCAACATGACAATAGTCAATAACATACCTATTTTACTATCAGTACTCTGGTAACAAGGGTAGGTACTGTGTTACTGTTACGGTACTCCGGCCGGTACAAAAATGTCCATGTTGTGACATCTCTACTAGGTAGGCACTATAGCCGAGTATCCACGAACATTAGATAAATGCTAGGTGTAAAGAATTGAGTGGCAGGATGGGAAGGATATGGTTGAGATGGTCTGAAAATATTAAATTGAGAGAATATGAAAGATGGATTGAAGAAGGAAAAAGAAGATAGAAGAGGCCAAGAAAGAGATGGAAGGATAGGTCTACCATAGCAGGAGACTAAAAGAGACAAGAGGAGAGCTGGCAAGATGTGGAAGAAATACAATAGGGAACTTTCTTAGGTAGAACTTTTTTTAGCACTCCACCCACTACATAAGGACTTCATTCTGAAAACAAATTAATCATATTTTTAAATTAAGATAAGATTTTCATTCATAAAAGTACTGGTACAGTGAAAGTTGCACCAATAATAATGGCAGAAAAACGAGCCTCTACATCACTATCACTATCACCTATTATTACAGATGACCAAAAAGGTAATGCCAACTAAACAGTGATATCAACTGTGGATGGAAGGATAGGTCTACCATAGCAGGAGACTAAAAGAGACAAGAGGAGAGCTGGCAAGATGTGGAAGAAATACAATAGGGAACTTTCTTAGGTAGAACTTTTTTTAGCACTCCACCCACTACATAAGGACTTCATTCTGAAAACAAATTAATCATATTTTTAAATTAAGATAAGATTTTCATTCATAAAAGTACTGGTACAGTGAAAGTTGCACCAATAATAATGGCAGAAAAAACGAGCCTCTACATCACTATCACCTATTATTACAGATGACCAAAAAGGTAATGCCAACTAAACAGTGATATTAACTGTGTAGGCCTAATCTAGAAGGCAATAGTTAATTCATTGATCCAAAGACATAAACCGCTTTGCACATAAAAAGTCAACAAAGCTCTAGCGTGCTCTAAACCGAAATGTTGATGGCACGTGCTGTTTGCGCGGGAAATAAAGTACCAGTACTACAAACTTTGTGCCAAAATAGAATTTAAAATATTTACTTTAAATTGGTTTTGCAGTAATGGTGGTTTTAGGTGTTTTTCTATCCATCTTTCCACGTCAATATTTGGACTTAAGTCAACATTCCCTATTTTGGGATGATAGCAAAAAGTGGAATGATTTTGTTGGAAACCCAAGCAGAAGCGGGATACGGCGACGGATAAAGATGAAGATGAGATAAATTAAATTATGTAGCCTACCTCTTGTGGTAGATGCAGAGACATGGCAGCCTGGCAATTGTGTCACCCTGCTGCAGCTCTTCCAGACAGATCACACACTCCCCCTTGTCATCTGTCAATACGTCCTCTGAAACAACACGTAAACACAATTCAATCAAACAAGTCTACATTATAGCACTATTTAGGTCCTCACTAGGCCTATGATGTAAAATCAAGAAAAACAGCTGTTTAATCCAATTTTGAGGAAGTTTTCAATGAACAATCAAAATCTACATCGTAACCTAAGATCTCACATATTTTTAGCAACCAACAAAATAAGACTTGCCTGCTATTCGGCACCAAAAAGCACACTAGCGCGGCCCTGTTGGCGGAACGTAGAACCCTAGCAGTAGTGATCACTCGCGTAGACACAGCGGCAAATAACGTGGAAGAACGTGTAAATGTAACTAAAAAGTTGAGTTTTCGGCGTGATACGTTTTGTTTACGGATGTTGAACGTTAGAAATAAAATAAAGACATATTTGTGCTATGGTTATCACAACAAACAAATTTTAAATGAAAGAATGGGGCCTGTAAGTGCACCATAAAGTGGACACCTGACACAAGGATTATTTCTCAAATGGTTAAGCATTGGCCTACATTTCTCTTTTAAAATACAACTCTTTACACTTAAATAACAACTTTTAAATTATCGTGATCTCAATTTAAATTTCGGTAGGGCCTACTCTTAATAAAAACATTATTCTTACATTTAAGTCCAGGGATAAAGTCCGAAAACATATAGTCAGATGACAGTGTGGTGTCACCCACTGAGTTTTCCCGTTGTGTTTGATAGATTAGATTTATTATTTATTTATGTTCATTTTTTAATAATTATACTTATTGTTTTTTACCGTCACCGACACTCATATTAAATCGCGTTTTACAATTTCAGACAATAATTTTAATTCATGCTTATGCCAATAGGCTATCACACCGTTCCCAATTGTTACACATACAGGCCTACATAGCACATAGGCCTACATTCAATTTGTTTCGTATGTGATGGACTACCTCAAAATTACTACACTGTAGTGCGTTTTTATCAACAACAAAAAAGGTAGGCCTATGTATAGTAATAAATTCGGAAAAAAATCGTTTTCAATTAACATTTTTCATAATAAATACCAATTTCTGCAGCCAAGTATTTTTAGAAGTTTTGCCATGTTCTGAATAAAGCACACTTTGTCGATGATTACAAATTGACAACATCCGGATTATAGCATAGATGTAGGCCTAATTTATTGACATTTTCAGGGAATATTATGAAAATAATACAAGTTGTACTATTTATTGTTATTACATTATCGCGGGAAAACGTTAAATATTGCACCTTGCACTTCAGCTGTTCAGTGTTATATCAATTTGTTGCAAAATATTTGTTGATACAACAAACAGACTCGTTTCACTTCAAAAACTTAACATTCTAAATTCAAATTTTGGTAATAATTCCTTGGACCAATACCAATTTCGACGGGCAACTTTACTTCTAGTAGTAATTAAATAATAAATAATAAATTGCTTATGAATTATTTTCTGAATGTTCTTACGCTTAAACATAATAATATACCCAACTATAAAGATGATATTATTATATAATATTTTACATTTCATCCCTATCCCATTCAGAAATATAGGAATAGGAAGGTTCGATTTTGGCTATAGTTGGCCTACCTACGCAAATTACGCCTACTTGTGGTTGTATAAGAGCGTAACAAATGCAAACCGTACATGAAAATATACATCTTATTTAATGCGTGTGCGAGAAAGGTAAATGTTAGTGATCAGATCGGAAATAATCCCCGAATTGTCATAACCGGCGCGACTAACACACGTTAGCGCCATATACGCTCCAGCCCGGAATCACAATTACGCCAGCCATGTTGTGACGTAGCGCGCCGCCAGTGCTGCGATCTACATGTCGATTTGGTGCCCAATAGCAAATTTACTTAGACAATTTATTTTGGTTTCTCGTTAGCCCTATTGAATTTTAAATATTTGTCGGCCTATGCCAGATACACTGATGTTGTACAGTTGTCACCAGCAGTGGCAAAGCGTCCTATGAGACAATGAGACAATGTCTACCATGTAGAAAAATTACTATGCCCTAGTATAGAATGCCATAATATAATTTCTAACTACAAGTCAGTTTTCTTGTCCCTAAGAAGTTTGAATTGACGCGATGACCGAGTGAAACAGCTCTCGCAACACCACTGTCGCGCCATCTACCGTTGCAATTTGAAACTGGAGGTAGGGGCTGGCACTTATGATTTGACTGACATTCGGGAGACACAGGCAGAGACATTTCAAGCCTGCGCATGCTCAGAGCCCTATTTTCGTCGTTTTTCCAAGAATCTGAAGGGGAAGTTGGAGTCATGTCTCGGTGGTTCAAGACGCTTGAGGGTTGGCTGTTGGTGATGGTCGGAGGGTGTTGGGGTGGGGTTGGGTTGGGTTGGTTTCCCTCCCTCACTCCCTCTCGCCCGCGTAAAAGGTTGAACACGTGCTATTCTATTCATGCCATGTGCTCGCAATTTTTAAGTGAAGTGATCAACAAATCATCAAGTTGACCGGTCGTTTGATAAGGGAAATTATGATATGTTATGTCCATTACATAAATAATTCAAATGTAATGTGTTACCAAAATGTAGGCCCTACACTATTGATATTTTACTAAGAAATCGCGCTGCGGAAATAGCGACTTTAAAACCACATTACAAAAGTTTAACTTTACGCCCGTCTTTCCACTGGACTGAATGAGTTAGGCATTTACATATCATGCATTGTCCCTCTACTGCCCCCCCCCCCGAACGTTTTTGATTATATTACGAAATATTAAAAACAATATTATCAAAGATTAAACTTTATATATCATTTGCTCTAGTATTATTTTTGTCTACCCTAGTCCCTAACTTCAAGACCACGCTTCGCCACTGGTCACCAGTGAGCTCCAACGCAATCCAACGTACAAATTTAGGTAGGCCTAGCCTTATACGGATTTCAGTTTTCAGTTCAATGCTCTAGTAGGCTACCTGTAGGCCTGAACAAATTAAATCCCAGTGTGAATGTTCATTGGTCCAAAACGCAATCGTTTAAAAAAACAATGAGCGCTGTGTGAATGTACCCCTTACTCTCCGAGCAGGCCCCAACCTAACAGAGCTAGGCCTATCTGGCACCAACGTACAAATGTTGACTCTTTTACTCTCCTTTTTCAACTACCACAACTTGCTTTCCCCCAGCCACAAGGCTTAAAAAAAAAATGAACCACCACTACACTCTTCAGCTTTTCCCCCTCTACTCTTCTCTGGATAAAGGGGAGCATGCCGTGGGAATGTTCTACGATCTAAGCAAAGCCTTCGACAACATCGACCACGGTATTCTTCTCGCCAAACTGTCAACCTTAGGAATCAGAGGAACGGCACACACACAAGTGGTAGGATTCTTACTTGACTGGTAGCACCCAGGCTGTTGAAATACAATTTCCAGTCAAAACACTTGTCGCCGGGGTTCCACAGGGCTCAATATTAGGTCCCCTTGCTTTTACACTATTCATTAATGACCTGCCAAACTTCCTAGACGAGGACACACTTACTCAGCATGCGGATGACTGGAGTAGTAGTAGTAGTAATTTTATTATAGCACTTTGCTATTTTACATATTAATACATGTTATAACAATACAATTTATAATAATACAATTACATTTATATATTATTTATCCACACAAATTAATTTTAAAATATATATCTAGTATATAATGTATGTATGTATTATATCAATTCAATTATATCAATTCAGGAAGCAAATGTAATTTTTTTTAATAATAACAGGTCATTTGCATTCTGCATTAGTACTGTTTATCCCAGAAAGTTCCCTGCTCATATGATTTAGTATTTTCTAACTCTCTTATGTCCTTTGGAATTCTGTTAAATATCTTAGCTCCTTTATTAAAAAATGACTTGTCATCGCTTCCTGCATTGGATTTGTCTACACCCACATTGATATTCCCTCTTGTCCCATAAGGATGTTTTTTTCAATATTTATTAATTTCCCTTTTAGATAGGTATATCCAGGGGCACTTCCCTTAAAAATCCTGTGTAGGAAAGATAATGTATTGAGCAATATTCTATCCTTAATCATAAGCCAGCTCAACTGCTGCCATGCCCAACTAGTAAACAATCAAGCCTCCCAAATGTCTGTATACTGATTACTTACTGACATAGCGGGCAAAGACTACCTACCTACCTGTCCTTCCACTCCCCTGTCAAATCTAGCCCCCTAATCTGGCTAGATGATTTGTGTATTTGTATTTATTTTGCCGCTGTTCAATTACATTTTAGATGGTGCAACAAGTACAACCATTGTGGTTAGCCTACCTGCTTCCAATGCAGAAGGTCCAGGGTTCGATTCCCGCTAAAGTCAGAAGTTTTTTAACTTCTGATTTGGACTTAAGGGGAATCCCTAGACCCAAATATGATTTCTAAAGAATGCAGTAAAGACGCCTGAAAAGTAAGTAGAATGTAAGAGGGGCTTAATAAAAGAGCGGATTATTTTTTTGAAATTTTTTTGACGGGACATAACCTCAGAGTCAACAATTGTTTTCAAATTACTGGAATCAGTTGCTCAAGTTCAAAATTGAATTTTTAGCAGCGGTTTTTTGTATATTATTTTTACACTCCTTTATCTACAACCTAAATATAAGTATTATTGGTTTTATATGGTTTCAGGCGTTGCACGATTTTTTCCGTTAAACGGTACAAAATTTGAAATTGTACCGGCAGGCGAAAAAAATTGTGCAACGCAACAAACCATATAAATCCAAAAATCCTTTTATTTAGATTGTAGATAAAGGAGTGTAGAAATAATATACAAAAAACCGCTGCTAAAAATTTAATTTTAAACTTGAGCAACTGATTCCAGTAATTTGAATACAATTGTTGATTCTGAGGTTATGCCCCGTCAAAAAAATTTCAAAAAAATAATCCGCTCTTTTATTAAACCCCTCTTACATTCTACTTACTTTTCAGACGTCTTTACTGCATTCTTAAGAAATCATATTTGGGTCTAGGGATTCCCTTAAGTCCATCAGTTCTTGTCTTAGGAGTTTGTAAAACGGTGACTTTGGAGCCGTCCTAGCAACGAAACACATAATAAATTCAGAGTTGTTCTGAATCGGCCTTGTTGATTCTGGCGTTTATCCGCGGGTGTTCGTACCGTCCATACCACTGATTGCTATATTTTCTATTACAAATATCGATCTTATCTTGGAGGCGCAAATAATCTTAGCTGTTAAAGTGCCCTAAAACTACTAATACTAATACTTTGGTTGGTTTCACTCACTCGTCGATTGCGTCGGGGCCTACAGGGTTGGCTTGGTCGCTTTGATTTACTGTCCCCCACTGAAAATCAGTTATAACTGAGTGGGTAGACTCTAAATACAATTTTTTACATTTTTTTAATTTAAAAGCAACACTCGAACAAACTACCCGGTACTAAATTGCTAGGATGTTGCTAGGAGGTTACAACTTACAATGCACATACTTGCTACGGCATCACATGTAATCCAACAGCTGCAAATAAATAAATACAATACAATACCTACCTATGAAACTTTATAGATTGGTCAATCCACATTAACCAGGTGGCCTCTAAAATTCTAAGTGGTTGTTTCATTCTCAGAAAAGCTCAAAAAGCTAGTTCATCCCCATATACCGGTACTTAAAATGGTTTACTTTGCTCATGTTCACACCTTTATATCATATGGCCTACTTTTATGGAGTGCATTTCCCCCTAGCGACCAGAATATTCATCTTCCAAAAGAGAGCCATCAGCATCATGGCTGGTGTTTCCAGGAGGCTGCATACTTGTAGAGAGCTTTTCAAGAAACTAAGAATAGGCCTACCTACTCTGGCCTGCTCTCTTATTCAAGCTGCCGTGACATTTGTTCGTTCCTACCCCAACCTTTTCCCACTAAACACCTATGTCCACTCCCATTTTACAATGCCTTTTAAAGAAATTTAAGTTCTTTTGTCCAGGTGTAATTACAGTATTTCTTCCAAAGACGTGTTCTTTTACAACTTTTACACTTTTTGCACCTGCCTCTTGAGCAGGTGAAAAAGGTGTAGCAATGGAAATTCACGCTAATTAAAAATACACCATAAACAAAAACGCAAACGCAATACGGCAAAAGTAACACCGTTATAATGTGCAATTGTTTAACAAATAGAAGAACTAACTACAAGAATACAACCACTAAATCCACAGACACCACAACACCACCTAACCACCAGGGTCCACTAGATACCTAACAGCTGCGTTAAGGTGGGTCTTCGCTTGTACTTCCACAATGTATAAGCGCCATCTTAAATCCCTAAGTCAAGGCCTACTTGATAATGTGTCTACTGAGTGCGCGAACACATTATCCAATGGACCTTACAGCGTTTTTGTAAACAAATAGCAGACTGCAGCTGGACTTCAATTTCAAATGTCGGTTGTACATTTGAATGCAATAAATACATAAATAGGCTACCACCTATATAATCTTTGATTCTTATGTTGGCAGGTAACATTATGATGTAAATAATTTTCATATCTTTCAACTTCATATGTCAATTTTCATTTGCATAATGGATATTAGGACCCGAGGCAAACTGTCCATATACCGGTAGGCATAAGGCCTATTAGCATTGATGATGTGGTTGTAAGATAAAGATGAGTCCAAACCATAGGCCTATTGCACCATGTAGGCCTATAAACCAAAACCTCATGAGGCAAACTTGAACTTGAATTGATCTTTCTAGGGCCTAGCCCTAGGCCTAAGAACGCGAGACCTAAGCTCTACGACGACTTTTACAAGGTCTAGGCCTTTGTCTATGAAAAAAAAACACACAAAGTCAAAGACGAGGGCCTAGCCTAGGATTATGCACATACAATCTTTTATCGTGGAGTTGTAACTACATTAATATTAATGGTAGTATTGATAACAATCCACAATGCCCAATCTTTGCTGTCCATGATCTGTCAAAACAAAACAAAAACATATCACATTCTGCTACGGACAATATTACAGAGCGTGTTCGGAGCGCTCCAGATTATTTTTAAAACACACGCTGGGATATAAGATGGCAGTTTGTTTACATCAGGTGAGAAGACCCAGCTTACAGCAGCTTAGCATAAGTATCTAGTGGACCCTGCCTAACCACCACCAAACAAGACCAGACACCACAGACAAGAACTTAATACACAAAGGTGCATCAAAAGCTGTGTTATATCTTCTAACTAAAAGTGTTTGAATAACTGCCTCCTAGATGTTGCTCGTGGCTTCTCATCTAGGAGGCAGTGGTTTAAATTGAATGACAGCTCACAACATAACCTCAAAATTTGCTGTCAAATTACAACAAAATCGTTCTTTTGTTTACACGTAGAGCACTATTTTACGGTAATTCCCCCATTTCTGATTATGTATTTTACACCTGGGTGTGGTAATTACTACAATTTGAGTTGGACAATAGAACAAACCTAATTTATGACTAGATTAATGCCTGCACTATCCAGGAGACATGACAAAGTCAAGTGTGATAAATTGGCTATCCACTTACGCCATGGTCGTGGTCGGGCTGGCAGACATGGGTCTAGCCTAGACACCTAGGATAATAGTTGTATCTTAGGATGCAATGGGCAACGGCAGTGGGGGATATTGAAATACCGGTAGGGCTAGGCCTACACAAAGGCCTAGGACCGTGGCCGTTGCCGGAGCAAGCGCTTCGAATTCACTCTTCTACAAAGCATGTGTGATATTATTCTAACAACTCGATACTCACCATTATAACTGAGGCGTGGTTTGGGAGGCACATTACCAGATGACACTCGATGTCTTCTGGAGGGCGAATTTGGAACAGACGGGACATTTTAACCCTGCAAGAAACAAAACAACACACGTCAAAACATGCGATAGATGGCACAATATGAATTAACTTGGGACAATTTCTTGAAAAAAAGGACGCACCGTTTTTACTCATGTCAACAATTAATTTAGAGAGTGATTCCATGTTATATGTTGCCAGGCGACTTGTTCCAATCGCTAAATGTTTACTTTCATAACCCGATTCCGCCATTCTCGTACTGCTGTGCTGTACAGTCGTCCGTCGTCGCTGCTCCACTGTCCGTGTACGAATATTCGAACAAAAGTACAGTACTACCAACTGTAGCCTACAGCACGGTAATACGCTAGCCGAATGAGAGGACCACAACCACAAAGGACCCTACTACGATCACATTCCCACCGAGGTACGGTACGTGCGCTACCGAAATTGTGGCCTACTGAGTGAGCCGTGTAAAATATCGAACAGCGAATCACGGAAGCCGAGGGGTATGGCAACAAAAATACGAAAATAATGTCCACAGTACGTTCAACTCGACTTGGCAACCAAATGTAAGGCAAAGTAAGCCGGAAATACTCACTACACCACTATCTATCTGAGCTAAACAAATCACGTGGAAATAATTCTTAATAAATAGTGAAGGCACCAGAAAATAATATCAACGAACTCAACGAACGAACTCACAAGATTGATTATCACGATTGATTGACTATCAAGAGTACAATGTTGTTTACGGAAACAAATAAACAAGTGCATAAATTAGATATTTGTACATATTTGTAATATACCTTACTGAATTTATAATAGGCAGTCTGCTTATTGATATAATAATATAACCGTTGAGTGAATAATATACTAATAATTCACTGAACGATATAACTGTAGCTTTTAATACAATGTAAATATTTTTACTTATATTACTTTATTTGTATTGAACTAAAATCAATTTGTCGATAACAACTAGAATATTGTATATCCATCATGTAAACCTGTTGAATTTTAAAGAGGCTAATAAATCTAAATCTTGCTTCTACATCTTACATCTACATCGGTATTTGGGCGCACTTTAACACGCACTAACCTTAAGCAAACAAATTGACAGTTATTGTAATATTTATAAGGCCATTTTGAGAATGCTTTTTGCAGTCGCGTTTGTGACTTATGGATGAGCGTATTTGGTACAGTGAACATTCTTTACGATTTAATTTAATTTCGTTTTACCATTGATGATTGTTACCACAGAATTATATTTGTATATTAGTGCCCAGTTGTTGTGTTAATATACAACCAGCAATACAAGGCTGCAAAGAAAATAACAGATTTCCATAAAATGTTTTCAATTCGCTCAGCAAAGAAAACACTAGGAAAACGTAACAAAACGTAAAATGCTGATGTTGACTCCATTTCATTAAAAAGAAAAACACTACAGATAACTAATGAAGGTTCCCAGAAAATTACAATTTAGATGAGAATACAATCAGATTATGACCAAATTTAAATATTATTATCGATAGAAAAATTAACAATTAATTTAATTCTGTTATAACTTATAAATATAAGCTATTAACAAATGAATTCATAGCCCCGATAAAACTAATAATAATAATTTCCAGCAACGAACTGTGACTTCCGCCTTGTGCCATTCATTCATTGGAGATGATGACGTTTTTGTGGCTGTGAAAGTGAAATAAGTCTCCATTGGTTTGAATGTTTACGCAATATTTGGCAACGGTTTGGCGATGAACCAGTTAATTACTAGACGCCACGCCACTGCCAGCCAATCAGCTTGTGAAAACAAGGAAAACAGTTTTATGCTGTTGAGAGTTGATCCGTCTAACCTTTTTC
>JAMZAV010014001.1:0-15571 GCA_024449915.1 Sweltsa coloradensis
ATCTTTTTAATTAACCTATAAAAAAGACAATTTTCATTTCATTTCATTTATTTGCAGTTTTTGGATTAGCATTACATAGTTACTATCATTTTAATATAACTGCCATATTAACATTGTCAAGAATTTTACGAGCAAACACATACATATAATAACATACAACTATACAAAGATACAGATGTCAGTGTCTTACAACAGAACACTTTACTCTTAAGGCTATTCGACCGCGAATTTTCTATTTTCCAAATACGCTACCAAGTCAAAATAAAGTTAATGGCTTTGAAACCTGGCTATTTTAGATTTTCAAAAATATTTTTTTCAAATTTTTCTGATCCAGTACACGGCCAATATAGCCACCTCAAAATAATTTACAACTTCAATTCGCCAAGGCACACCATTCAACATAGGGTGTTGTGTTTTTGTGACATAATTTTAACTGTATTTCTATGGACTGACTGAGAGAAAAAAAGATTTTTTTGACAGTTGTCTTTTCTGCGAATTTTTTCGTTTGGCGGTATTTTTTACCGATTTGTACCGCCAAACAAAAAAATTCGCAGGAAAGACAATTGTTAAAAAAATATTTTTTCTCTCAGTCAGTCTATAGAAAAACAGTTGAAAATTAATGTCACAAAAACACAACACCCTACGTTGAATGGTGTGCCCTGGCGAATTGAAGTTGTAAAATTTTTTTTGAGGTGGCTATATTGGCCGTGTACCAGATCAGAAAAATTTGAAAAAATATTTTTGATTTACTAAAATAGCCAAGTTTCAAAGCCATTAATTATGTTTTGACTTGGTAGCATATTTTGGAAAATAGAAAAACGCGGTCGAATAGCCTTAAGCAAAAACCCAATATTAATTGTTTCACTGTTTTGCATATTAGTGCTAGTCATCATTAAAAAAAAGTATTAAAAAAGTATAAAAAGCATTTAGGATTTACAATATGCATAAAAATAATAATAACCTAACCGGGGAACAATAAGTCGATTTAGTAAAACCATTTTTAGTTGAAATAAAGTAATTAATTAAAATTAGGCCTAGGGCCACAATAAAAGTATATTCACATCTTGTTCAAAAGACATATTATAGTTTAATGTTTAATAATAATCATACTCTTTATTTCCCGGTAGAATTAAAAGTTAAAATAGAACACATCATTGGTATCAGTCATTTGTACTAAGTACTGATTGTCATATCATTAATATATATTGGCATATTGGTTATGTCATCTTAAGGTACCCATAGTACCTACCTAGGTAGGTTTGCTACTAGTAAATTCAGATATGGTATAGTAGGCTTTTTGTAAGAGATGCTCCTTTAGAATTCTTTTAAATTTTTGTAAATCACATAGGCCTATTTCTTTAATGGATTTAGGAAGACAATTAAAAAGCCTTTTACCAGCATTCGTTGGAGCTTTATCGGATAGCTTCAAAGACGAATGTCCGAAGTAAAGGTTATTTTTTGTTCGGGTGTTATGACTATGAATATTAATGTTTTGCGTAAATGCGTTAAAATGGTAGGTCCGCGTATAGATGATTGATTCATATATGTACTTGCATGGGACCGTTAAAATGTTTAGTGATCGGAAGTATGGTTTGCAGGTTTGTCTTACTTGTAGACCAAGCATTGCACGAATAGCCCTTTTCTGGAGTTTAAGTATGCAATCAGTGTTTTGTTTGCTACTGTTACCCCATGCAATGATGCCGTATGCTATATGGGACTCTACAAGAGCGTGATACGCTATTTTTAGAAGGTTTATGTTACTGTGCTGTTTTAGTTTCTTAATTACAAAAATTCCTGAACTGATCTTACTAGCAATGTATTCAATGTGAGGGTTCCAAGATAGGCTTTGATCCATGATCAACCCTAGTACTTTAACTTCTTCCACTTGTGCCAATCTAACTGAATCTGTGTGGATGTTTATATTTTTTATACCTTTGTTGCTAGGATTAAATACCATTACATTAGTTTTTTCACTATTTACTTGTAGACAATTAGTTTTAAAATATTGTATCATGACATTTGTCCCTATGTATGCTTTTATTTCTACGACGACGTGAGAACTAGGGCGCTTCAACCGGTTTAGGGCATATTGCGCCGCCTGTGAATGAAAGTAAATTAAAGATGAAGAAAGTAATAGCAAAATAAAAGTTATGTATGTAAATGAAAATAAAGAAAAGAAAGAAATGTGTATGAAGTTACTTAAAGTTTGTTAAATAGATTACTTTGGATGAGAAATTTGGAAAGTTTGTCGCCGTTATCATATGATAGAAGTTCTTCATATGATTGGGAGAGATCAAATTGCATGCGCAAGGCATCATATTTGGTACATTCTGCTAGCATATGATGTACGGTTAAAGGTACATCACATGTGCCACATATGGGAATAACCTTTTCCTGGTTTAAGAGATATCCGTGTGTTAGGCGTGTGTGCCCTATACGAAGTCTAGACAATACCACCTCTCCTCTACGTGAGAGTCGAGACGTAGGTGGAACGAATTTGTTAGCCAATGTGGGCATCACACTACGCAATTTGTTATTTTGCAACACATCCCAAGATGCTTGTCGCAAATCCAACAATCTTTGCTTGAATCCACTCTTGACATCTGGAACGGGAACTAGATGAAATCAACGTCGCGACGCTGGAAGCTTCCTTAGCAGCCCTATCAGCGTGTTCATTTCCCTCTATGCCCACGTGGTCCAGGTACCAGCAAAACTCTATTATATAACCCTTAGAGGTTAGTTTTTCTAAATAGAATTGGATGTCTTGTACCAAATGATGACTTGAATACATGAGTTCTATAGCTTGAAGGAACTTAAACTATCTGAAACACAAAAGGTATTCTCCACAACGACAGCGTAGAATGTATTTAAGAGCTTCACGGATGGCGAATAACTCTGCAGTGAAAACTGAACACACGTCGCTTAGCCTGAAACGTTTCAGTTAAGGTGGAGCAATAAAAGGCACTTCCAACCTTGTTGCCAATTTTGGAGCCATCTGTGAATACCAAAGTAAACGTTTGATGTTCATGGCAAATCTCTCTAAAGTTAATTTTGAATACACTATCGCTAGTAGAGTTTTTATCAAAACGACAAAGGTCAAATATAATAATCGGCTCTGGTGTAAACCAGGGCGGGTAATGGATAAATACAAAATTAAAAACTTTTGGCAGATGAAATTCTATAAGATTAAACAAAAGTTTACATCTTAATCCCGTTGGAAGAGATGCCTTGGGTTTGTTATCAAAGTGTCTGACATATGTCGTGTTAAAAACATCTCGATTTGCTGGATGGTTAGGCATAGCTTTAATTTTCATTACATACGTACCCATCAAGAGGTTTCTCCGTTCTGCCAAGGAGGACACACCTGACTCGGCATACAAGCTGACTACCGGGCTTGTTCGAAATGCACCAAGAGCAATACGAAGACCACAATGGTGGACAGTGTCTAGAAGTTTAAGTGTTGTGTTACTTGCTGAAGAGTATACGAAACATCCATAGTCCATCTTGGAGCAAACTAGAGATCCGTAAATTCTCAACATGCAATCCTATCTGCACCCCACGATGTATTACTGAGAACTTTCAATAGGTTGATTTTCAACATGCATTTTTTGCGTAACTCAACAACATTGTCTTTCCATTTAAGCTTTTTGTCAAACACCATGCCGAGAAGACGGACATTTGTTTTGAATAGAAGTTCTACATTGTTAAACGATAGTTGTGGGTCATTTTGGATTCCTTGAAGACGGCAAAAGTGAATGCACTGAGTTTTTTCGGGAGAGAATCGTGTCCCCCGCTTTCGAGCCCATTCACTTATATTGTTCAATCCAATTTGTACGTGTCTTTGAGCTGTTGATAAATTTACCGATCTGTAGAAGATTCCCAGGTCATCTACAAATAGGCACGACATTAGGCTCTTTGGGATACAATCCACTACACTGTTTATTCCAATAGCAACACAGTGATACCGACAGACCGAGCCTTGTGGTACACCTGTTTTCCAGTGAGAACGAGTCTGACAAAACATTGTTAACACGCACTTATAAAAATTCTATCTTTTAAAAAGTTTTCTAAAAATTTGGGCATGTGCCCTCTAAAACCCCACTCGTGAATCTGTTGAAGTAAGATGATACCTCCATGTGTATCGTATGCTTTTTCAATGTCAAAAAGCACACCAACAACATGTTGTTTTGCAACAAACCCTTCTTGAATAAACGTCTCTAATCGACCAAGTGGTCGATGGTGCAACGACGTTGACGAAATCCACATTGGACGTTCGCCAATAAACCGCGTGTCTCCAGCATCCACATTAGTCGTTTGTTAATCATCTTTTCAGAACAATTTGCAGAAGCAACTTGTCAGAGAAATAGGGCGATATGAAGTCGGCATCGACTTATCTTTGGTGGGTTTAAGAAGTGGAATTAAGATGGCACTACGCCAACTATCGGGAAATATGTCAGACAACCACAAAATATTTAAAAAATAAAATAATAACTTCCAATGAGGGATCAGTCAGGTGCACAAACATGTCGTCGTGCATTTTGTCTTCTCCCACAGATGTGCGAACGTAATGAGCTTAACGCCATACGGAGTTCCCACAAAGAGAACGCTCTGTTGTATGGCTCATCGTTTTCAGATGAGAAAATTAACGTTTTCGAGCTTCTGTCAACTGCTTGTGTGCTAGAAATTCTGCATCATATCGTGCATTACTGCTTACCGATGCAAAATGTGTACCCAGTACTGAAGCTACATCTGCTGGAGTAGTAACTAATTGCCCGCCATCCTTGATAGCGGGTATGGTGTTTACACTGACGTTCCACTAAATTAATTTAATCCTTTTCCACACCATCGTGGAAGAGGTGCTGTAATTTATAGAAGATACATACTCTTGCCATGACTTCATCTTACTATGTTTGATAATTCGTCTCGTTTTCGCTCTCTCGTGCTTGAAATTGATTAAATTTTCAAATGTAGGAAATGTATTTAATTTTTTAAAGCTGCTTTCTTTGCCTTGATGTCCAAAGCGCAATCTTTGTTTCACCAGGGGACGACACGACGGCGTGGTTCACCGATAGTCAGTGGTATACTGGCATATGCTGCATCAAGCAAGCATTTACTTACCATATTGACAAGCACGTTGGGTCACGAGAACTAGTAAAAGTCCACCTTGAGCAAAGAGACTTCACTAATTTCCTGGAACTTTCCCCAATCAGCTTGCGCAAGTCTCCATCCCTTTTTCCATCTTCAATGGACTTATTTGTAAATAGCAAAGTTGAGTCGTCAGCATAGAGGTATATTTTCCCTTCGTACATGTTTTGCGGGACATCATTTACATATACGTTGAAAAAGGGAGGTCCTAACACGGATCCTTGTGGAACTCCACTAGTCATAGGCCGCCAGCTTGATCTGAATTTCCTACTCCGTCCACGATCGTCTTCAAAGTTATTTCTACAATTTGGACTCGGTCTTTTAAAAATTCCGGGGGCCTTCGCGGACCAATGTTTACTGATCGCCCCTCCAAAAATTGCTTCTCACCAGGGGGGTGGGTGATATGGAAAATATCTGGTATTGGTCATACTGTCAAACTGTTATTGGATGAGCGAAGCAAAGACTTCATTTCACTGACCCCCAAAGAATTTAGCTTGGGTGTTTTGTTTGTTTGTTAGTTTGTTTGTTTGTTTGTTTTTGTTTTGTTTTTTGTTTTTTTTGTTTTGTTTGTTTTTCTGTCTGTTTGTTAACTCTCTACAAGGCAAACGGCATATCCGATCTTGATGAAAATTGGAGGGGACCTTCAAAAACTCTCAACTTAGAGGTGTATTGTTTTTGGGTTCAATCAAAGAAATATTTCTCATGAATATCGTACTTTAACGTTTTTTCCGATTTTTAGTGCGATATTTTCGTGACATTTGGGCTGATTTTGACCAAACGGGTGGGGCTACAACGTTCATATTTCACATGGACATTAAAGTAATGGTGATGTATTGCTTTTTTAAATAAAAAGTTGAAAAAGTTAGCCAGAATCCATAGAATAAAGTTTTTAATATGAGTTTTTTAAGTTTATAATAACAATTTACAAGTAACAATAGAAAATTGACAACAATCACCAACAATGCGTTCAAAAGGCACTTGATAAGTAATAGATTCCATGCAAACTAAAATCTTACAAAAAAGCTCATCCATCAACGCGACGGGACTTTAGCGTTTTCCTAGTGGTATGATACAGTATGCCCCTACTATTGAATAATATTTTCTTTGTTTGTAGGCTATATTTAATAATATAATAGGCCTACTTGTATTTTTAATCATGTTTGTGTGTGTGTTGGGATAGCATCCAACAGCATGTGCTTGTGAAGAAAAGTGACAAATTTATTTGAGAGATGCTTCCATCTACTTAAGAGGCTTGGGTGCGATTTAAATACTACTCCGATCGTGCCATGTGCAGTACTTTCGTACTTTTCAAACTACGGACAGGGAAATCATTATATTTTCATTCTGTTTTTTTCCTTCGATAGATAACTAAATTCTTATTTCTCGTACATAGCCCTGTTGTTCATTTAAGTCAAAACATTTCCCCCACGAGTCCTCAAAGTCCATAGAAAATGTTCACTTCCGGTCAAAGTTTACTGCCCTTGTTTGACCAAAGAGGAGTGAATTAGCGAAATCAGGCCATGTACGTAGAATAACAGTTAATTTCTGAGTAAAATAAAAAAACATTATTGAAATCGGACGAAAAATGTAGACGTAGTTTGAAAAGTACGAACGCCTTGCAAAGCACACTTTTGGCTCCATTTGGTGGCGCTCTCTTGTGAAATTCGATCGTGTCTACTTCGAAGCAAGTAGGGGAGGTAATGTAGGCGGGATCTGGACACCGGATGTGCTTGTCATCAGATTACATAAACACAATCTGCTATTTTGAGGTTTGCTTGCAGCTTTTTTACATCGTTGTAAGAATTCTATAATATTCGCTACCAGAAATTAATGATGATGATTATTGTTGTTCAACGTCACTTTTATTGACATCATGCTATTCGGATTATGAGTGGTGATAGACGAGAGTGAAGAACAATTACAGATAACCTATGCCTTGTGCGGGATTCGAATCCGCGTTCTGCTAGTGTAATTCGCCAGCGTCCCTATGTGCGAGACTGCGACCGCGGACGACATCAGGATTTGAGACTGCCTAAATAATATGTTGATTTTGATTCTCCGCAATGCTAGGTTTGTAGTGCTCCCATTCAACCAATCTACATAATTACCCGCGTTGTAAGAACTAAGCAAATATTTTCAATTTTCAATTTTTCAATTTTCAATTTTTTATTAGGACAAATTGTACATTTTATGTAACAACAACACAATTTTTAGTGTATGTGTCCTTTAGCTAAATAAAAAAAAAATGTTACTAATACTAATATAATGAGAAATTGTCATAATATGTAATACATTGTAAATAATAATAATTATTGAAAAGTAATAAAATAAGGTTCATTTCATTATATTATAGTTAATCAATAATATCAAGTGATAACAGGAATTTCTGTGAGTGTATCATTTAAGTAATCAATAAGATAATAGTAGGCTTTTAGAATTAAAATTTGTTTAAGTTCATGTTTGAAACGGTCATAGCTTGAAATGTTTTTAATGGATTCTGGAAGATGGTTATAAAGAGATTTATGTAAGTAGTCTGAGTTTACTTGTCCAAGTTTTGTGTGATATGAGTTTAGCTGTAGGTGATTTTTTTTACGTGTCTCATTGCATTTACTGAGTAGGTGTGTATATTTTTTTAAATTACTAATATTGATTTGAAAATGTATAAACATGAAATGGTAAAGATTTTGTGGCGAATAAAAAAAGGTTTGCAGTGTTCTGTGGATCAAGGGAACAAATTGCTCTAATTGCTTTTTTTGTATAATAAAAACTTTATGAATGTGGGTCGATATACCCCAAAATTAAATTCCGTAGCTTATATATGACTCAAATAATGAATAGTAGCATATTTTGGCTGTGGGGATGTTACTTATCTGCTTGATGGTCCTTATAGCATAACAAGACGAATTAAGTTTTGGTATTAATGTTTTGATTTGATTTTAATTTGATATAATTTGATTAGTCTATGTAATTATATTATATAGTACCAAATCGAACCTTTATTCTATTTTTTAGATATCGTATAGAGTTCTTTCAGCACAATAAAGAAAATAACATCGTTTGCTAACGCACGGTAGTCGGGCCTTTCGACCGGTCATATCCATAAACATTTTTGTAGGATGCCCGCTGTAGGATATACACATGAGATTTAACCGGTGTGACCCTCTTCTAGTGACTAACAAGGTAGTTTGCGGATAGGATAATTGTGAAGTGATGTCCGAGGGCTATTCAATCCCTTGCATTCGCATTAGCGACTGAGGAAAAGCTCGAAAAAACCTTCATTCAGGATTGCCGGGCTCGACGGGATTCGAACCCGGGGTCACATCCATAGGACAGACATCACCCATGCACTACGTAATGATTGACTATTACAGAACATTTCATTTCATTGCTCTGGGGGCAAGCAAGTCAGCCAAGTAATGTTTGTGACTTTTTGGTCCAAAGGATAGCGTCCCTGCTTCCATAGCAGAAGGTCGCTGGTTCAATTCCCGACGTGAATCAACCCGTAATCTATGGAAGGGTATCGCATTACATCTACTGAGAGTGTGGCTTTGAAACCGTCTTAGCAACGAAGCACACAGTTGTTCCGAAGTAGTTAGGTCTATGCTGACTCATCCGCGGATGAATCATGGTAATCTGTGAACTAGGATTTAAAATATCCGATTATTTCGCCAATCGATGGCGTCGTCGGTTCGGATCGCTTTAATTGAAGTCCGTCACTGAAATTACATCTTTTACATGCAACATGCATGTTTGCAATTATGATTTGTATTTTTTTTAAACCCTCATTGCATCAATTGTTTTGATTACTAGAACGATAATAATATCATGCATAGAGGCTTGGGCACAATTCTTCCGTAGGCCCTACTTTACGAACTAGGGGAAGAAACATCCTCATGCATATAATTCATTCTGTTGTTTTCTCTGATATAATTACATTCTTATTTCTCGTACATAGGTCATTTTTCCCTGCGAGAGGGACGTGGGAGGTATATTATAAAATTACATGATCGCTTATGCACCTTGATGTTTCCAAGAATTGTTCAGATCATTAAAAAGTAATAAAAAAGCGTTTTAATATTGTTTGGGGTTTAGTATCCAAATCATTGCTATTTGATTGGGTAAGTTATAATGTACAGAGATATTATGATTACTAAAAATATGCATTATAATGAATAATAATTTTAATTCCCTGCACAGTGGGGATTGTTATTCTGCCAATGTACCAACCGTCTCGATTAACCTTGAAACCTTATACTTCGAATAAGTGATTTTCATTTTACTTTAATTTTGCAAAAACTGTTTGTCCAAGCAATTGAAATCAAAGACAAAAAAGTCATCTAAGTAGAAAACCTACAACGTAGTTTTGCAATGCAGTTCATTTCTTCATTGCGTGTGAATGCCACTTGCAAAGTGTGGCCGAAGAATTCAAGAAACAAAACAAATGAAACGTGAACATGATCACATTTACATTTTAGTTTTCTCCCGTTTTTTTTTTATAAATATAATTATTGTTCCCTGCGTTTATTTGTTGTAGAAGACACTAGAGGCGAGCGTGTGAAGTATGTCAAACATCACACTAACGTATTTCGTCGCGAGTGTACGTGAATGTACATAGTTGAACTCAATGTACCTCATTCTATATGTGTGCACATGTGTAAATAAAAATTCTCAAAGTCTATGTAAATAATGTGTAATAATCCTAACTCACCAGTGTAACACATGCCTATGTGTGACGCATTATAATATAAACTACGAGATTTTTGAGATTTTTTTCGTGTATTTGTTTGCGATATTTGCAATGTATTTTGTGTGTATCCGGAGTCTCAAATGACCACTACGTAATTGACGAGTGAGCGATAACCAACCAAAGATCGATATTTTTTAAATATAGGAAATCTAGTAATCAGTAGTATGGACAGTGCGCCCGCGGATCAACGCCAGAATCAACAAGGCCGATTCAGAACAACTTTAAATTTATTATGTGCCTCGTTGCAAGGACGGCTCCAAAGTCACCGTTGCTAAATCAGCAGTTAAAACCTTCTGACTTAACGGGAATCGAACCATGGACTTTCTGTATTGGAAGCAGAGATTCTAACAACAATACCAACGAGCCACACAATACACATTTGAGTGTAACTGCTTTGCTCTAAAGAAATTAAATTTACTTCATATCTGAAAACGATAAACATTATTTATTATATTATTTTATATATATTATATAATATATATAATGTATAATGTATATATATATATATATAATATATATATAATATTATATATTATATATTATTATTATTATTATTATTATTATTATTATTTAGTTTATATAGTAGTATAGTTTATTATAGTTCTCTAATTATGTAAATTCTAAATTAAACCACAATATGCACATTCTTGCTTTATTTGTGGATTTTAGTAAAGCATTTGACACGATAAACCACCAGAAACTTCTACAAGCTTTAGAGTCCATTGGCATTCGTGGTATTGCGTTGGATTGGTTTAGAAACTATCTTACTGATAGATTCATGGAAGTGCATGTAAATGGCCACGTGAGTGAAGAAAAACATTGTGATTCTGGAGTCCCCCAAGGGTCTATATTGGGACCTACGTTATTTTTGATATATGTTAACTTTATGTCAAAATGTCTTATATATTGCTTTATATTTTCTTATGCTGACGATACTGTTTTACTCGCGGTGCATTTTAATATTCGTGTTGCGCATGCTATGCTACAGTCTGACTTTAACAGTCTTTTACGTTGGAATCACGATAAAGAACTAGTAATTAACTCTTCTAAAACCAAAATTGTACATATATGCACACCCCACAACCACGAAAAAGATTTTCCAATTAATATTATTTATCACGATTTCAACTGCATTCATACTATGGCTGAATTGACCGATTGTGAATGTAGTGGGAAAATTGAATGTGTAAATACTTATGAGTACCTGGGATTAACTGTAGATAGGCACTTTTCGTGGAAATATCATATTGATAAATTATGTAACAGACTACGCTCTTGCTCCTCTCGGCTTTATATTCTAAAATATGTATTACCTTTTTCCTTATTTAGAACCGTGTATCAATCCATAGCCGAATCTTTGATTTTGTATGGCATTTTAGCTTGGGGCAATGCTTCGCGGTGTCACATTCAAAGGGTTGAAGATTTACAAATAAAAATGTTAAAAATGGTAATGTGTGACTTTAAAACCGATTCTGAACTCTCCCGTAAACAAATATTTTCTTTTTGTAATGTGCTGCCAATATCTTCATTGTTTATATATAGATTTATATTACACTTCTTCTATTTTAAATCAGATTTCAAGATTCTGTTAGACTCGTGCAAGGATACAAGGCTAAAAGTGGCGGGGGCATTCAAAATTCCCAATTTTAACAACAAATATGGCCAACGTTCACTTTCTTACTCGGTTCCTTCTACGTTCAACTTGATGCCCTCCTCACTGAAAACCTTGTCTAACATTTCAAAAATTAAAACTGAACTAAAATCTTATCTTCTTTCTGACACCTTTTGACAATGTTTTCCGATTTATTAATTTATTTTTCTAAGCTCTTTGTTCTTTTTCTGTAATTTTTTGGATTTCACAAATTAACTGAATATGTCATGCAACCATAGTATTTATACATACATAGGGGTCTGCGGGTACCCGAAATTTCGGGTAATTTCGGGTTTCGAAGCATACCCGAAATTCGGGCTTTTATAAATGTAAATCGGGTATTTTTCGGGTAGGCCTAGGCCTAAATTGCTAACCTCTTTGGACCCTTAAATCGTCAAAAAACGATCGCGAAATGGAGCAAAATAAGACTGGTTTTACTTTTAAAGGCAAAATACAGCCAGTTCTATTGTTTTTCACGAAATTTGGTCGAAATCGGCAGTTTTTTCCCCATTTTCCAAGTATGTACTATATTCTCGCGAGAAAATAGGCCACTACAATAATAGGCTAGAGATGGGCGATGTAAGATCGATTATCGTAAAAATCGATTATATTTCCGTCCTCGATTCGATTTTAATCGATTATTCTAAAACTCGATGCATCGAGTGAATCGATTCTTTCAGAGGCGATTTTTGACGATTTTTAACCTTGTTTTAAACCTAGAAATTCGAATGCATTTATCTGGTCTGAACATATTTTACAGACTTCTGTAGGCCCTACGTACCGGTAGGCCTATTTATTACATTTATTTACTTGCTTTATCTACGTGTTTACGTGTTTGATACAATTTCTGTTTGTAAAGATAACAATCATTTAGCATAGGCCTAGGCCAATGTAAATAAAAAATATTAGAATCAAATTATTATAGGCCTAAATGATTTAATTCTTAGGCTTAGGCACTACAGTAAAGTTAATTTTTTAATGTAGGCCTAGGCCTACATTTAGATTTTAGAGTAGAGGCAATGAGGCATATGGGGGACTAATTAGCGGCCTAGGCTAGGGTAGGCCTAGCCGCCTAGCTACATGAACCCGATTGAACCGTGATCTGGCAGACCAAAGACAAGACAAAACATAATTAAAATACGAGTTAGTAGTCACATAACCTTACATTTTAGCTTGTCTAAGAAAATAACGAATCGATTCAATAATCGATGTTTTTTTGCCCGATGCATCGATTAATCGATTCGAAAGTAACTGAAAAGAATCGATTCACTGAATCGATTATTAGCATAGATTTGCCCATCTCTATAATAGGCCACACAAGTACAACAGCTGTTGAGCTGCTGCTGGTGACGTCACACCTCACAGGGTCGGCAACATAACAAATACAAACTATAGAAACTTTGTTTCTTGATCTACGAAGTACCAACATTTGAAACTTAACGGCGGGAAAAACGGCGGGAAGTTTGAAAATACGCAAAATTTGAAAAAAATAGTTTGAAATAATTGAATTTTTTATGCGAAATGGATCCTTTATTTTGAGTTTTTATACTGAAATTAAAGATTTTTTTATAACAAAATGAAGACTTTAGTTGCTATTTTTCAGGGTCCCTAAATTAATAATTAATGTGAATAATTATAACTTAATTATCGTTAATTCTTTTTTGTAAGTTTAATCAGGCCATGGGCTTAATAGTTACCATTAGTTAAATCTTTTAATTGCAAATAAAAATTGCAACAATAAATGTTGCATTAATTAATAGTTTATTTTTAGTGGAAAAAATACCCGACCCGAACCCGAAATTAAGTTATTTTTTACTACCCGAACCCGAAAACTACCCGAACCTAAAAAGTGCTACCCGCAGACCCCTATACATACATGTTTTTCATGTTTATTTTGGTTATATGTTTCCGTTCTCTGTATTGTCACCATCTTAAATAATTTATTAATTGTCTTTACCCCACAGTTAAGCCTTTTTCAGGCTTTGCGGGTTTTTTTGATTATTCTTGTTAGATTTATTTCTGTAGGCCTATGTAACATTAATTATTTATTTGTACAATTTTGCTATGGTGTATGAGTCATGTATGTTCTATGTTCTATGACAATAAAATAAATTTGTATAAAAAAAAAAAAAAAAAAAAAAAATTATTATTATTATTATAATTAATTAATTTCATTGAGATTTCAAACGTTGAACGTCTCGGACCAGCGCTCTTATCGTATGTGCCACATCTAACGGTGTGACTGTGTAACCTAAGTTTTAACATTTGACTCCTAGCTTTGACCTGCCATTCGCGCAATGTGGATGGTACAATGGTACCTCGTCGGCGCTCGTCGGGAAGCTTATGTACTTCCCAATGTCAGTTTCGGAATTTATTGCGGGCGACTTATGACACATGGGGACTTATGTACATTGTACAATCTGTTCTGCATAATAACTTCTAGCAAAAATACTCTGATTCATAATTTATTCTTGAGATGCGCCCCTGTTGATGAAAGTGTATTCGGTACAATACGTGGTTGATTTATTAATCTTCTACACTACTCACTACACTACTGCCTTGCTAGGACATCTAGCTTTAGTGTGTGTATCGAACTCTTGTCCGGTTGGGTACACTCCTTTGTAAGACCTGCCGTGGTGTAATTCGAAGAAAAATTATATAATTTTATTATGCTAAACAGCCCTACTTATTGCACAATACCAATTAATGCGTATTTAAAAAAAAAAATAACAATTGCATTTTAGTTTCATTTAATTATCTAACCGGAAATTTACTATCAAATTCCTACGTCATTCATGTAGCTTTTTCATCCTACGAGCTCAAGATAGCCCAAATAAATTATGCATTTCGTTGTTTCTGGAGAGACACAAATTTGGATAACTTACCAATTATCGTGTTAATATTAAATTAAAAATGATATCAAATTAGTATGTTATTCATTACAATTTACAACAATAAAAAAAAGAAAATAACCTAAGGATGAGGATAGAACACTTGCTAGAATATCCATCTTTGCATCTATGCAGGTTTGTGGCAATGAGGTTGACCTTGGCTGAATATTCGTCGTTGTAGCGAGTCGGACATTAATTAATCATGTCGAGCTGTCTATCTGTGCATTACCCCTCTCGCGGCTGGCGGCTAGTGCCATATTGTATGCCGAAAAATCGAAGTGGGGATAAATATGTTCACGCCTTTCCCTCCCCCGTCCTTCACCCCGCAAGATTGTAAATTTCCAACAATTAGTTCCTACGGGTGGTTATAATCCTGTTAACAATTTTCAGAATCAACTAGGCTATATTGCACAGAAAGCATTATGGGATAAAGGGAGTTTACAAGCTAAATGCCATAATATGCTCGGGGGAGTGACAAACTGCAATGACTGTGTGGGAGACATACCTAGTACCTACATCACTACTATCACACACCTGACAATATGGTGTTTAGCATGGAAACACCCTTTTTCTTATTTATGCTTCATGCGCAATATAGAGGGCGTTGGAAAATTTAAAAATAGACTTGTGACAAGCCAAATCTTACTTGTTACTAAATTTATGTGTAACCCTCTTAGAAAAACAATGTCACTCACACCGAAAGATGCATAAAATATGGGGGAAAAAATCATGTTTCCACCTGCAACAAAGCGGATTTAAAGGCATACTGAAAATTGAATATCATACAAACATACCATGTATTGTGCCGAATATAAGCCGACCCTGAATATAGGCTGACACCCTCACTTCGGTACTCGAAATTTTAAAAAAGGAATATTTAATGAAATATTTTATTTTACACGCTGTTATTCTTGCGGTTTATTTCCGCGAAGCCCGTGATGACGTAGCGCTATCTCTACGCCGACCGGTCCTTATCGCCCAGTCATCTGTTCTGCACCACACTTCACTCGTCAGTAGGCCTGGAGATAGCGTCGCGTCCTCCGTGCCTGCCGTATTGTTGGCGCAGGGCAGAATTAGGAGCAGGGAACTATATGTATTTCCTTGTCACACAGCGCTGTACTTTTTTTGGTTTTTTTT
>JAMZAV010014002.1:0-11292 GCA_024449915.1 Sweltsa coloradensis
CGTACTCTTGCCCCGTTTAAGTCGGACCTAACGTTGCTCCCTGGCTTCAGTCTCATTTAAGCGGACCTACGAACTTGACTCTGGCTTCTACAAAGGTGACTACGAACGTTGCTAACCCCTGGCTTTAGTCTCCTCGAAAGGTCGGATGTACGAACGTTGCTAACCCCTGGCTGTAGTCTCATCAAGAGACCTACGAGACCTCGGACCTACGAAACTTGCATACCTCTGGCTTCAGTCTTACTCGAGAGGTTGGACCTACGACCTTGCTAACATCTGGCTTCAGTCTCATAAGAGGTCAGACCTACGAACCCTGCTTATCTTTGGATTCAGTCTCAATCGAGAGGTGGACCTACGGACCTTGCTTATCTTTAGATCATCTCAATCGAGAGTCGGCCCTACGAACGTTGCTAACCTCTGGCTTCAGTCTCATCAAGAGGTCAGACCTACGAACCTTGGATTCAGCATCACTCGTGATGTTAGACTTTTGAACCTTGCTAACCTTTGGCTTCAGAATCTCTCGGAAATTCAGACCTACGAAACTTGCTAACCCCTGGCTTCAGTCTCACTTGTGAGGACGGACCTACGAAGCTTTGTAACCTCTGGCTTCAGTCTCATCAACAGGTCGGACCTACAAACCTTGCTAACCTCTGGCTTCAGTCTCATCAAGAGGTCAACCTACGAACCTTGCTAATTCTGGCTTCAAGGTCATCCAAGCTCTCTAAGACTGGACCTACCTTACCTTTAGGATTCAGTCCTCAACTGGTCGACCTACGAACCTCTAACCTCTGGCTTTAGTCCTCTAAACGTCGACCTACGAACCCTGCTTATCTTAGGATTCAGTCTCAATCGAGAGGTCGGACCCACGATCCTTGCTAACCTCTGGCTTCAGTCTCATCAAGAGGTCAGACCAACGAACCTTGCTAACCCTTGGATTCAGCATCACTCGTGATGTTAGACTTTTGAACCTTGCTAAACCCTGGCTTCAGACTCACTCGAAAAGTCAGACCTACGAACTTGCTAACCTCTGTCTTCAGTCTCACTCGAATTAGCTTACCGACCTTGCTAACTTGCTTCAGATCTCTCATATTCAGACCTACGAACTTGCACCCCTGGCTTTAGATCTACTTTCAATCAGATCTGCGAACCTTGCTAACCTCTGGCTTCAGTCTCACTCGAAAAGTCAGACCAACGAACCTTGCTTACCACTGGATTTAGTCTCACTTGTGAGGACGACCTACGAAGCTTTTACACCTTGGCTTCAGTCTCATCTCAGGTCGGATCTACGACCTGGAACTCTGGCTTCAATCTCATCAACAGGTCGGACCTACGAACCTTGCTTACCTGTGGCTTCAGTCTTACTCGAGAAGTCAGACCCACGAACCTTGCTTACCTTTGTCTTCAGTCTCACTCGAGAAAGTTAGACTTACGAACCTTTGCTAACCTTTGGCTTCAGTGTCTCTAGCAATTAGACCTACAAACATCGATCCCTTTTACTCCTTAGTCTCATCGAAAGTCGACCTACGAACTTGCTTACCACTGGATTCAGTCTCACTTAAAGTCCACGCTAGAGCTTGCAAGTCGGTCTTAAGTTCTCCTCTACATGGTCGGACCTACGAACCTTCAAACCTCCTGTTTCCACAAGAGGTCGGACCTACGAACCTTGCTATCTCCTGCTTAGTCTCATCAAGGTTACCGGCACTTCTACCCACCTGGCTTGTCTATCAAGAGGTCGACGTACCTAACGTTGCTAACCCCTGTCTTTAGTCTATCAAGAGGTCGGACCTACGAACGTTGCTCACCCCTGGCTTCAGTCTCTCGAAGCGGATGTCACACGTTGCTAACCCGGCCTGTAGTCTCATCAAGACCTACTCAGCCGACCTCGGGGACCTACGAAACTTGCATACCTCTGGCTTCAGTCTCATCAAAAGGTCCGACCTACGAACTTTTCTAACCCCTAGCTTCAGTCATCAAGAGGTCAGACCCACGAAACTGCTAAACCCTGGCTTCAGTCCCCATCAAGACGTCGACCTACGAACCATCCAACCTCTGGATTAATCTCACTCAAAGTGCGAATCGAACCTTGCTAACCTCTGGCTTCAGTCTCATCAAAATGTTAGACCTACCAACCTTTCTAACGTCTGGCTTCAGTCACATCAAGAGGTCGCCTACGAACCCTGCACCTCTGGCTTCAGTCACATCAACAGTTTCGACCTACGAACCTTGCTAACCATTGGATTCAGTCTCACTCGAGAGGCCGGACCTACGAACCTGGCTAACCTCTGGATTCAGTCTTGCTCGAGAGGTTGGACCTACAAAACTTGCTTACCTCTCGCTTCAGTCTCATCAAGAGGTCAGACCTACCAACCTTGCTAATCTTTGGATTCAGTCTCACTCGAGCGTTGGACCTACGGACCTTGCTAACCTTTAGATTCAGTCTCAATCGAGAGGTCGGCACCTAACGAAACTTGCAAACTTCTGGCTTCAGTCTCATCAGACGTCGAACCTACGACCTTGCTTTCTTCATTCAAGTCCACACGAGCGTTGACACGGACCTTGCTTACTTTGAGGATTCACTCAACAGCTGTACTTGGCCCGATCTCAACCTCTGGCTTCAGTCCTCAGAGGTAAGACCTACGAACCTTGCTAACTCTTGCTTTAGTCTCATCAAGTGGTTGTACCTTAGAACCTTGCTAACCTCTGGATTCAGTCCATCAGAGGGTCGGACCTACAGAATCGACCTCACTTCCTACTGCATCTATAAGGTCGACTTTCAACCTCTGGCTCAAACTCTAGCTTCAGTCTCATCAGAGGTCAGACCAACGAACCTTGGTCAGCATCACTCTCGTGGATCGACATTGAACCTTGCTAAACCCTGGCTTCAGACTCACTCGAAAAGTCAGACCTACGGGAAATTTGCTAAACCTTGTCTTCAGTCTCATCAGATGGTTCGACTTCGAACCTTGCTACCTTTGGCTTCAAACTCTCTCGAATTCAGACCTACGAACTTGCTCACCCTCTTTGCTTCAGTGACTCACCTTTAACTTTCAGATCTGACTTTGCTTACCTCTGGCTTCAGTCTCACTCGAAAAGTCAGACCACAACCTGCTACCATGGTTCAGTCTCGCTTGGAGGACGGACCTACGAACTTGTAACCTCTGCTTCAGTCTCATCAACAGTCTTGACCTACAACCTTGCTAACCTCTGGCTTCAGTCTCATCAAGAGCTCAACCTACGAACCTTGCTTACCTATGGATTCAGTCTTCTCGAGAGTCAGACCACGAACCTTGCTTACCTTGCTTCAGTCTCACTCGAGATGTTGACTTACTAACTTTGCTAATTGTGGCTTCAGATGCTAACTAGCAAATTTCCTACGAACTTGCTAACCTCTGACTTCAGTCTAACTCGAGAAGTCTGACCAACGAACCTTGCTTACCTGGATTCAGTCTCACTTGAGAGGTCGGACCTACGAAGCTTGCTAACCTCTGGCATAAGTCTCATCTACAGGTCGGACCTACGAACCTTGCTAACCTCTGGCTTTAGTCCTCTTCACACAGATCGGACCTACCGGGACGAACCTTGCTAACCTCTGGCTTTAGTCTCATCAAGAGGTCAGACCTACGAACTTTGCTAACCCCTAGCTTCAGTCTCATCAAGAGGTCAGACCCACGAAACTTGCTAACCCCTGGCTTCAGTCTCATCAAGAGGTCGGACCTACTATCACGGACTCGCAGTATATACTAGTTATAATATGCACCCACGGTTCGTGATAATCATCTATTCTATTCTTTATTAAGACAAAACTAATAACTATTCTATTCACAGACCAAAAACACAACTCCAACTCTTAAAAACATCAACTAACTCAACAATACTATTTTCTAAACAAGGTACTTTGTTGGCCAGAATGTATCAACATTGTACAGGCGGTGTCATTCCCCCCCTACAGACTTAAGTTCTTGGTGATCGAAGAGATTACTGATAACTTGAAAATAAACTAATTATTCCTATGTAGTCCTCTCGTCTCTGTCGGTCTGCTGCTCCTTGTTTGGCGGTAGGTCGACGATAGTTTCTTCGTCCATAGCTGACGTCACACATCCTGCTCCGGCCCTTCCTGGATCTGCATTTCTAGCGGAAATTCTTCCTCGTTCACACGAGACGCGTCGTCAGCAGTAATGAATCGAGCGAGGATCACGCTGGCGTATCTTCTGTATCTGGGTGCGGTGATACTTCGTGGAACCCCCTCTTGGAACGTTGCAATCAATTTGTATATCCATACCATTGCCGATTTTGTCCACGATGTGAGATGGTCCAATCCATTTAGGTTCAAAACCTGCATGAATTCCTTCTTCTGCATTCGGTTATAATCATCTGCCAATACTACACTTGACAAGTTTGTATCTCTTCGAAACTCTGTTGATATTGCTTCATCTGTTTGAAATTCCTCGTTTTTCATAGAAAGTCCACAATCATATTCACCTGTCAAGTCTGTATCTCTTCTTAACTCTGTTGATATTGCTTCATCTGTTTGAAATTCCTCATTTTTCGTAGAAAGTCCACAATCATATTCACCTGTCAAGTCTGTATCTCTTCTAATCTCTGTTTCTTGTGCATCAATAGACAGTCGTAAGTTGTCAGCAAAGTCAGCGTCCACACAGTTCAAAAGTTCCTTCTCTTCTTCAGGAAGTGTTTCCAACTCGATTCTCTGCTGGTTTTCTTTCTCTTCTCGGTTTCTCTTCTCTTCATGGCGAGCATTGAGCAAGATCATTGTATCTAGGCCTGCTTTTCCCCTATTTTCCTCCACAGTTTTCGCTTCTATCTTTCCTTAGTTCCTTGGGGTAAAGTTTTTTCTCTCTTTGCCATCCATCAATGGAAATCCTCTCGTGACTGATTCTAGGTTCTAATCTGGTTGTCCGTGCCTCTTCTGTTAATTCACTATCTTTTTCGTAGTTTTTCTTTCTACATAACTCGGTTAATTTCTCCCGGTATAAACTATCCCAGTGTCCGATGTCACTTGTTTGTTTTAATCTACTCGTTGGGAGGTGTCTACAAAGGGCCTCCCCCCATTCCGTTTCCCTGACGAGCAGCTCTTATTTCTTGAGTGCGGATGGTAGGAGGTTGATCGCAATCGGAGGAGTAGTGACCCAATCCTTGGCAATTGTAACATTCAACGTCTCTGTTGGATGTTGTTTGAGACTGTTGCATCGTTGTTTCCAGTGATGCTGTTGATTGTCGGCTTGCCGGTAGTACGTCCACTGCTTGAGGAGCATTTTGTGATGGCCTGTTTTCTCTGGGTACGGTGATCCATCGGGGACTGTCCTCAGATTCGAGATCACGCTCTATTTGAATAGCTCGAGTCGTGAGCTCTTCGATTGATTGAGGAAGCGGTGCTCGTAGAAATGGGCGTATGCGACTGTCAAGTAGCTCAATAGTAGTCCTTATTGAGGCAGAAGTCGGACGGTCCTTGTATAGGCGTTGATGCAGCAGTACCTTTTGTTGAATAAACGTTTCTATTTGTATTCCTTTCTTCTGTTTCTCTCCATGTAAAGCTGCGTACAGGGATTCCATAAGCGAAGGGTCGTTGAAACGTATATTCATGCTGGATCTGAATATTTCCCATGTCGGCCTAGAATATTGGCGGCCTTGCCACCAACGTTGTGCATCTCCTCGGAGATGGCCAGTGGCAATAGCCACCCAGCACGAATTTAGGATATCCGCGTCTGTAAATACCTCCTCGCAAGTACGTAAGAAATCCTCCGGGTCTTCAAATCCTAGGCCACTAAATGTGGGTATTGACCATGCAAGAAGATCTCTGAGTGGAATGTCTCTGGGGGACCTAGGGCTACTGACGCTGGCAGATCTATTGGCTTGTAGGCCTACTGGTACTAGTTCTGGTGTAGTCTCCAAGGCTAATGGTGGCTCGAGTTTGCGAGTTGCGAGCCTACCCTCTAAATTTTCAATTTTCTCTTGCATTTTTAGCAAGACCTTAAGAATGGTATCTTGTTGTCCATCAATTTGTAGGATGGATTGGGTTGCCAGCCCAAGCACATCTTTCTCCATTGCAACTTCTCACAATGATCTAGTCTGGTTCTATTCTTACCTCGTGGGCCGTCCAAAGGTAGTCCAAAGGTATAGTAGGCCTATCTATGAAATGCTTCTTCACAAACTCGGATCTAGTCTAGGCTGAGGTCTAGCTTACCTCCAGGGCTGGGTTCGTGCTTATCTTGTTGGGCGCCAGTTATCACGGACTCGCAGTATATACTAGTTATAATATGCACCCACGGTTCGTGATAATCATCTATTCTATTCTTTATTAAGACAAAACTAATAACTATTCTATTCACAGACCAAAAACACAACTCCAACTCTTAAAAACATCAACCTAACTCAACAATACTATTTTCTAAACAAGGTACTTCTGCTGGCCACAATGTATCCAACATTGTACAGGCGGTGTCACTACGAACTTTGCTAACCCCTAGCTTCAGTCTCATCAAGAGGTCAGACCCACGAAACTTGCTAACCCCTGGCTTCAGTCTCATCAAGAGGTCGGACCTACGAACCTTGCTAACCTCTGGCTTCAGTCTCACTCGAGAGGCCGGATTTACGAACCTGAACCCCTTTGGGTTCGTATTACTCGAGAGGTTGACCCACGAACCCCTTTCTAAATCGGGTTCAGTCTCATCAAGACTCAGAACTACAACCTTGCTTTTTTTGTATTCAGTCTTAAAACGAGCGTTGGACCCACGGACCTTCTTACCTTTTGATTTATCCCAATCGGAGGTCGGACCTACGAACCTTGCAAACTTCTGGCTTCAGTCTCATCAAGACGTCAGACCTACGGACCTTGCTTACCTTTAGATTCAGTCTCAATCGAGAGGTCGGACCCACGAACCCTTTCAACCTCTGGCTTTTTGTCTCTCTAAACTCAACCTACGAACCTTGTTATCTTTGGATTCAGTTCATTCGAGAGGTCGGAAACCCCGATCCTTGCAAACCCCTGGCTTTGTCTGATCAAGGTAAGACCTAGAACCCTTGCTAACCCCTGGGTTCAGTTCCCCTCAAAAGGCGGACCCACGAAACTTTCTAAACCCCCGCTTCGTCTGATCAAGAGGTAAGACCTACGACCTTGCAACCCCCCGGCTTCGTCCATCAAAAGGTCGGACCTACAAAACCCTGCAAACCTCTGGATTTTTGTCTACTCAAAAGGTCGGACCCCGAATTGCTGACCTCTGGGCTTTTAGTCCATCAGATTTTTGGGCCTACGACCTTGCTAACCTTTTGGGTTCAGTCTCACTCGAGAAGCCGGACCACGAACCCGGTAACCTCTGGATTCCCGTCTTATCGAGAGGTTTAAAACCCACGAACCTTGCTAACGTCTGGCTTCAGTCTCATCAAGACGTCAGACCTACGAACCTTGCTTACGTCTGGGTTCAGTCTCACTCAGAGGTCGGGCCTACGAACCTTTCTAACGTCTGGCTTTTTCTCCCAGAAGGGCAAACCTACGAACCTTGCTAACCTCTGGCTTCAGTCTCATCAAGAGCGCAACCTACGAACCTTGCTTACCTATGGGTTCAGTCTCACTCGAGCGTTGGGCCTACGGCCTTGCTAAACCCTTTGGGTTTATCTCATTGAGAGGGGCGGACCTACGAACCAAACCCAAACCCCTGGGTTCGTACATCAAGAGTTTGGCCCCACGAACCTTGCTAACATTTGGATTTAGTCTCACTCGAGAGGCCGGACCTACGAACCTGGCTAACCTCTGGATTCAGTCTTGCTCGAAGGTTTTACCTACCCAACCTTGCTAAAAAAAAATCTGGGTTTAGTCTCATCAAGACGTCAGACCCACGAACCTTGTTACGTCCATTCATCTCACTTTAGAGTCGGGCCCCAAGCTTGCTAACCCCCTGGGATAAGTCTCTCTACAGGGCCGGAAATACGACCTTGCTAACCTGGCTTTAGTCTCATCAAAAAGGTCGGGCCCACGAACGTTGCTAGCCCGGCTTTAGTCTCATCAGAGGTGGCCTACGAATGTTTCACCCCCTGGCTTTAGCTCATCACGGGTCGACCTAGTACGTTCTACCCCTGGCTTAAATATCAAAGAGGGGCGGACCTACGTACTTTTCCACACCTGGCTTTATCTCATCAAGAGGTCGGGCCTACGAAAGTTGCTTACCCCTCTTAAGTCCTCATCAAAAGGTCGGATTAAAAAACGTTGCAAACCCCTGGTTAAATCTCTCAAGGGTGACCCACAACGTTGCTCACCCCTGGGTAAAGTCTCTCAAAGGTGGACCTACGACGTTTTCCCCCCGGTTCAGTCTCTTCCACAGATGGCCCCACGAACCTTGCTAACCCTGGCTTTAGTCTCATAAGATCAACCTCAACTTTGCAACCTTTGGATTTAGTCTCATCAAAATCGAAATACGAAACCCTTTCTAACCTGGGTTTATCCCCATCCCGAGGGCGGACCTACGAAACCTTTCTAACCTCTGGCTTAGCTCATAACAGGGCGACCCTACAAAACCCTTCTAACCTCTGGCTTTAGTCTCATCGAGAAGTGGGGTAGAACGTGCTAAACCCCCGGGGTGTATCTCATCAAGGGGACCCACGAGGACCTCGGACCTACGAACTTGCTCCTCGGTTTCATTTCATCAAAGGTTTTGACCCTACGAACTTTTTAACCCCTGCTTCAGTCTCTCAAAGGTCAGACCCACGAAACTTGCTAACCCTGGGTTTAGTCTTTTCAGAGGTCGGGCCAAAGAAACCTTTTTCTAACCTCTGGTTCATCTTCAAGAGGTCGGACCTACGAACCCTGCTATCCTCTGGCCTCAGTCTCATCAAGAGGTCAGCAAAAGAACCTTTTCTAAACCCCCGGGTTCAGTCTCATCAAGAGGTCGGACCTACAACCCTCTAAACCCCTGGCTTCAGTCTCATAAAAAAGTCGGCCTACAACTTTGCTAACCCCCCAGCTTCGTCCCCCATCAAGAGGCAGACCCACAAAATTGCTAAACCCCCGGCTTCAGTCTTTCAAGAGGTCGGACCAACGAAACCCTTTTTAACCTCTGGGTTCAGTCTCATCAAGAGGTCCCCGGGCCCAAAGAACCTGCTAACCCTGCTTTCGTTTTCAAAGGTCGGACCAACGAAACCCTTTCTAACCCCGGGGTTTTAGTCTCACAAGAGGTCGGGCCTACGAAACCCTGCTAATCTCTGGCTTCAGTCACATCAAGAGTTTGGACCTACGAACCTTGCTAACCTTTGGGGGTTCATCTCATCGAAGGCCGGAAACCTACGAACCTGGGTAACCCCTGGATTCAGTATTACTCGGAGGTTGGGGCCTAGAACCTTGCAACTCTGGTTCATCTCATCAAGACCGAACACGAACCTTGCTTTTCTTTGGGGTCAGTCTTACTCGAGCTTTTTGGGCCACGGACCTGCTTACCTTTAGATTCAGTCCCAAACGAGAGGTCAGACCCACGAACCTTGCAAACTTTTGGGGTTCAGTCCATCAAACGTCAACCTACGGACCTTTCTTCCCTTTTTTTAAATCTCAAACGAGAGGTCGGACCTACAACCTTGCTAACCTCTGGCTTTAGTCCCCCTAAGACGTAAAACCCAAGAACCTTGCTTACTTTGTATTCAGTTCTTTGGGGTCGGAACCACGATCCTTGCTAACCTCTGGCTTCAGTCTGATCAAGAGGTAAGACCTACGAACCTTGCTAACCCTTGCTTAAGTCTCATCAATGGGTTTTCCTTTGAAATTGCTAACCTCTGGATTTAGTCCACTTAGAGGGCGGGCCCACGAAAATACTTTTTCCCTGACTGCATCTTATTAAAAAGGTCGGGCTTTTAACCGTGCTAACCTTTTGGGTTTTTCTCCTCGAGAGGTCAGACCCCGAACGTTGCTTCCTCTGGGTTTTAGTCTCTAAAGGTCGACCCAAAGAACCTTGCCCAACCCTTGGATTCCCCGCATCACTCGTGATGTTTTGACTTTTTTAACCCTTTCAACCCTGGCTTCAGACTCACTCAAAAAATCGACCTACGAACTTGCTAACCTTTTTTCCCTTTAGTCCACCGAGATGTTAAACTTCGAACCTTGCTAACCTTTGGGTTCAGAATCTCTCGGAATTTAGACCCACGAAAATTGCAACCCCCGGCTTCAGTCTCACTTTACAAATCAGATCTGCGAACCTTGCTAAACCCCCTGGCTTCAGTCCTCATCGAAAGTCAACCAACGAACCTTTCTTCCACTGGGTTTGTCCCCCCTTGTGAGGAGGCCTACGAAGCTTTGTAACCCTTTGGGTTCATCCACAACAGGGCGGGTTACAACCATCCCCCCTCCCCGGCTTAGTCTCATCAAAAGGCAAACCCACAACCCTTTCTTCCCATGGATTCAGTCTCACTGGCGTTTTCCTAGGACCTGCTAAACGTTTGGTTCAGCTCACTTGAGGGTCGGATTTTACGAACCTTGCTTACGTCTGGCTTCAGTCTCACTCGAGAGGTCAGACCCACGAACCTTGCTACCTTTTTCTTCAGTCTCACTAGATGTTAGACCCTTACGAACCTTTGCTAACCTTTGGGGTTCATGTCTCTGAAATTGACCTCAAAAAATTGCTGACCTCTGACTTCATCATCGATAAGTCTGCCAAAGACCTTGCTTACCACTGGATTCAGTTCCCTTAAAAAGTCGCTAAAGCTTGCTAAACCCCTGGCTTTAATCTCATCACAGGTCGGACCACAACCTTGAACCTCTGGGTTTAGTCCACCAAAAGGTCGGACCTACGAACGTTGCTAGCCCTGGCTTTAGTCTCATCACGAGGTTAGACCTACGAACGTTGCCCCCCTGGGTTTATCTCATCAAAGGGCGGACCTACGAACGTTGCTTTACCCCTGGCTTTTGTCTCATCACGGGGCGGGCCCACGAACGTTGTTAAAAACCCCGGCTTTTGTCTCACAAAAGGTCGGACGTACAACGTTGCTAACCCCTGTCTTTTTCTATTTAAAATCGACCTACGAACGTTTTCCCCCCCTGGCTTCGTCTCATTTAAGGGCGGAAATAGAACGTTGTTAACCTTGGCTTTAGCTCATCAAGGTCGGACCTACGAACGTTGCTAACCCCTGGCTTTATTCCTCAAGAGGTCGGACCTACGAAACCTTGCAACCTCTGGGTTTGGTCTCATCAACTTTGGGCCCACAAACCCCGCTAACCTCTGGCTTTTAGTCTCTGAAAGGTCGGGGAGAACGTTTCTAACCCCTGGCGTATCTCACAAGAAGGACCCCCTCCGAACCCCTTTTTTT
>JAMZAV010014003.1:0-15967 GCA_024449915.1 Sweltsa coloradensis
GGTAATTTATTTAAAATTGCCTTCTGACTCCAACGATTTGACAGTCAGACCCTCTTTGATTAACAAGCACTGTTTTGTGCTCAATTGTAGGCGCAAAGTTACCCGTTAAATAACTAAGAAAGTTTTTTCGGCAAGGTGTTAACCAAATAAAATACACTGTTAATGCTGTGGATAACTTTTATTTGTGTTTAGTTGTGAACATAGGTAACAGCTGTTGTGAGTGGGTGCATAAAGCACAGTGCAAGGATATTATATTTGTATTCCTCCTGCATCAGTCTGCAGTTGTAGACGTGGCATAATCATTGTTGATTAGATAGGTTATGGTTCTTCCATGTTTACGTGGTCCTCGAGTTCGACATCTTTATACCAGTAGCTTCTGCAATATGGCGAGTTATTGCGTTTCTTGCACATCTGATACACAAACAAGAAAAACACCATTTACTGAAACAGCCTATTGAGTTTACTATTTGCATGCAGGCTTTTTAACTGCGACAACATTTGATTTTTCTTTACATATTTTCACACCTCTAATTGCAAGTTATTTTGATTTAAACTTTCTAATGTGATATATATCTGCTGTACACCCTTAATTTCTCACTAAGATAATAATTTAATATATCATCTCCACATTTCTCACAACGTCCTAATGACTTCATTGTTAACAAAGTGAATCTGGAATGTTACTTCATTTTTTCGTATTGTCTCACGCCACGACTTAAAACTTCTTACATGAATCGTAAAGTTCAACTTTTTATAATACGTTAGTGTTGCAAACAATTCATAATACATGACTTTAAAAACTAAAGCAGACCATTTTAGATACAATTTTTTAATAAGATTAATTGAAGTGCACACACTGTGTTGTTCCATACCAGTGTGTCTATGTTAAGCTGATTCTTTAGATCACAATCTTTTAGATTTGACAGCTACATTGCAGTCTTCTGTTGGATTATGTCATGGAAGTCAACATTCACAACAACTAGCAGTTTAGTAAAGGTTTGTTCTGTTGTCCCGGTGGCTCAATTGGTAGAGCTATGGCACGTTAAGCCGGAGGTTCTGGGTTCGAACCCCAGTCGGGGCAAACTTTTATGACAACTGCTATGAATCAATAACTATGTTGTAACACTGCTCCTCGATGCGTAACCGAAAAGGCGTTAAGAATTAAAAAGGGTTCTTAAATTTTGGGGCGAAGCAGGTCATGCCCCTGGGGACAAAGGTTGATAACGGCAAGGGAGGTGGTGGTGGTAATACTTCTTGAAAACACAAGTGGTAATATTTGAAACTAAAAACATATTTATTATTTAAATTTAGGAAATATTGATTGTAGAAAACATTGTGAACTTGCTTGTAAGAAACTCGAATCTAGACTCTCGTCGATGCAAGGCTGTCAAGGTCAGCTCCACGTGTTGCAGCGCTTAGCACAGCTTGCAGATCTCACGGACTGGGGAGCTGAGCTTGCTAAGTTGCAATACGTGTAACTTGTCGGGAACTCGTATCCACGGGAAAATATGAAGAAACTGATTGTTGAAAATGTAAACTATGAAATATAAACTAAGTCGGGTCTGTATTACAATGTCCTTAAAGCAGACTTATGCTTAAAAACCTTATATTCATATATATATATATATAATACCATAGGTATTACCATAGCAATTAATACGAGTATTTTATAAAAATTATCCTAATTTAACCAAAATGATTTTGCAATGGGACCTGAAAAGTAAAAAGATCTAACGCATACTAAAAAACTTACAAAAAAGCTCATCCATAAAAGCGTCTAAACTAAGCGTTCGCGAAGCGGCCTAGTAAAATTCAATTACTAAAAAAGAGAATTTCTTCTATGTACGTGCATGTAACCTGTCATATAACTAGGAATATATTATACTTACAGACATCCATAGCTCCAAAATACACCTTGCAACTGTGCTTGATCCAGACACACATGGCTTTTTAGTCGGTTTGGCTGGGGAAAGATTTACATTATTAATAATATTACTACTTCACGTCAGCCCTACCTTGATCGAGTTAATTACATTCAACACGTACAAAAAAAAACTCTCAAACAATTAAAGACATTGGGATGGTCCTCTGACAGATATTTTGAATCCCTGGAAAGACAGAAATGGCTGAATGAAAGAGGAACTACAATATTACATTGCCGACTGTTGGCTCGAGCGCTAAGCGAATTGCCTCTGATTTGGGAGGTCTGGGGTTCGAATCCCGTCGTGACCGGCAATCCTAACTGATTTAGTAGTTAATGCGAATGCAAGGGATTGAGTCCTCTCATACAGCCCTCGGACATCCCTTCACAATTGTCCTATCTGAAGCATACATAGCTCACCTGATGCGTAGCATACATTTTACCCTATAACAGATTTAATTCCCTCGTCAAAAAAAGGAAACTGTATTTTTAAGGGGGGGGGGGGGAAGAAACAGAAGTATGTGTTATTTGGATGAGCGTAGAAGCGTAGCGAGCGAAGCGGGGGGGGGAAGATTCCATTCACTACACTGGAGAAAAAAAATCCGTATTTTTTTTTTCTTTTTGTTTTTTTGTAACCGATACTTCAATTGCGATGAAATTTGATGGAGTCCTTCGAAATCTCTGAACTTAGAAGTGCCACGTTTTTGAGCGCAATTGGAAAATTATTTCTCATAAAAATCGAAATTTTACGGTTTTTTTCTTTTTTAAAACAATTCTTCGACATATAACACCTACATGCTTTTATCCGATTTTAATGATTTTTCACAGAACCTTAAGTTCATGAATTCAGATATTCGTGTGAAATTTGAATTAAATCGATAAATTATTTCTCATGAAAATCGAAATTTTACGTTTTTTTCTTTTTTAAAACAATTCTTTGACTTATAAACACCTACATCTTATCCTATTGTAATGATTTTTTCACAGAACCTTAATTTTATGAATTAATATATTCGTGAGAAATTTGAGCGCAATCGAATAATTATTTCTTATGAAAATCGGTATTTTACGATCTTTTTCTTTTTTAATGAATTACGATTAATTTAAAAAAAAATAAGTTAATTTTTTAAATTTAATTTAATTTAATTTAAAAAAAAATCTTCAAACTAACTAATGATTTTTTCACAAAAACAACAAAAATCCGCATAACACATGGCAGCTCAATGCACCAATTACGCTCATCCAACAACGCGGCGGGACTTAAGCGTTTTTCTAGTAGACTATACTCACGTGCTACGGAAGTGCACTGTTTAATGGCGAGTTTGATTGCCTGCGCCCAGTCAGGATAAAGTGGTATCATATTTGTGAGCACTTTTTGCAGGTAAGGCAGATTCACGGTTCCATCCTGTATGAAAAAAATAGCAACTTTATTGTTTGTCATTTAAGCATATACCATAGAATATTGTTGCTCCCATTTCACACTCAGCTCGAGGAATTCTTGATTTAAATATATACGTTTCTAATTAGTTTAGTGGTGATGTTAGCTTTAATAACAACAAATTCTTACCTTGTTCAGATATCTATTCTCTCTGAAAAGACACTCCATCTCGCACTAAACAAAGAATAAGTTGGTAAATCTTAGGTAATATTTCCATATTACGAATACATATTATGCAAGATTGGCCCAATTTCATAATTTGGATAACTACTCAGTTAGTGGGGTAAGGATATTGAAAGGGAATGACCAAAGGGTTAACTCTCAACTCAAAACATTCACTGTTGACTACATATTTGGAAAAAAATCTTTAGTTTGTCTTGTTGAAGATCTGTCCAATAGTTTTCGGAATTAGTGTGCTATCACGTTACCCATCTGAGCTCCTTTATAACAACAAATATATTAATCAATAATTTAATAATGAACATTGTACTTTTGCCGTAAACATATATAACAATAAAACATGTTTGGTTACATATAATTTTACAGAATACTTCTACAAAATATGTGTACGGTCCACAATGTTCACAATATAAATTTGATATGAATGAGAATTCTTCTAAGTAACGGAAACAAGTAATTCAAGTTAATGATTTTCATTCAGTGCGGCTTCTAGTTCATTTGAATTTATTCCTGTTTCATATGTCGTAGGTATGGATATAAAGTATGTTTATTTGTTAATGGAGTAATACAACGATTTTTATCATAACATTTAAAAACTAACTTAGCTTTTGATAATTTGTAAACATTTGTGCTACAAAATTAATTGTATTTAGTTGAAATAGATATGAATTTAAATCGAAATAGTAGCCCTATATATTAAATTCTTCGTTTTGAATATATTCATTTATAAGCTTCACAGCTTCAAAATAAATAGCAAGATTTATTAATGATTGCCTAATTGGTTGCAACCCAAATCCGTTTACATTGGTTATGTTTGTGGTGATATTGGCATTCTAGACATTGAATTAATTGTAAATTGTAAACCATTTATTCCTTATCATTGTACATTATCATTTTATTAACTATGGTTTTAAAGGCCTAATTGTTGTTAAAAGTTAACCTATAGTATAAAAACTCACATTTTTATGTTATGCTGTTTTTTGTAACGTTTCACGTTATTATATGTTATTATATTTTGTATAAGCCTATCTCAATGTAAAATGGCAGCAATGCTGTATTTAAGTGTTAGCAAATAAATAATTTTATTTATTGTTACTGGCCCTGCAGTATAGGATGACAGAATCTTAGTGATGCAATTTAAAAGTACACGTCTACTTACATTGAAGCCAGGGCATAAGAATTCGTTTACCGACGTAGTTTCTGGTTTCGGCATACATTCTTGATGGAATCTGCGCTGAACAGTTTTGGCATGTCAGGGCAGCATTTCTGCAGCTCTCCATACTAAACAACGATTTAAGTTATAGCCTCAGGGATGTATTTTGCAGAATATAACTTAAAAACTTTTTTTTTCTTATAATGTTCTCAGTTTGTGTTTAATATAATATTCGAACCTATTGTTATTACTTATAATTACGTACGACGATCATAAGTTGTGTTGTACTTTTTTTAAAGCTGACAACGTAACATATTAACAATTTAAACAATACATTTGAAAACTTATGACATGTGCTGTTTCAATGTTATTATATTAGTAATATCATTTTACGTGCATTAAGAAATAATTTTCGTACACACGATAGTATGTTCAGTATAAGTTCGAGAATTTTTAAAACAACAGCTGATGAACGAACGAGAAATACTCATAATTAGAATAACCAATAAATAAAAAGTGTACTCACTCCACAGGTTACTTTTGTTGGTGATTTGGTGATTAACGTTTGCGCCATCGTCGAAATCTCTGACGTCGAAACCGTCATCGGCGGGAGGGCCGACGTCACCTGCTAAATACACACAATTTGTTTTTGTGAAGGTATCATTAATTATTTCAGCAATAGTAACTTTTAAAAATGACAACGTATCAAAATCGTCAATAAAATAAGGCTCTTGTCGACAATATGTCACGAGTTGCTAACGCCCGCCTATTTAAATGCATTTGTATAATAGTTCCATATGTTGTGCACGATCTCATTTCTACACACTAAAGAGTTTTATGCACTAAAATCAGTTTTTTAATATTCTCAAGTTTGGTCCAAAAGCATTCTGGCAAGCATAAGCATGCACGCATGGACAATTCATTTCCAACCAAGTTTGATTGTATTTTTACAACTAAATCTAAATCTTCAATTTAACAATTGGTTTCATTTAGGTATATTACAAAATTGATAGTTCGTTAAAAGCATCGAACCCAACTCACCAAGCCAATGCTGACCAATGCCAGGAAGAAGAGTTGGGTGTACATCGTGGCTCGTAGTATGTTTACTGTTGAGTGTTGAGGGTGAAGACTCGGATAGCCTATCACTGGCTGGACCAGGGCTATATATACTCGAGCCCAGGCTACGTGTCGGTGAACTTCAGCCTTGGAACTCTTATGTAACAGGATAGGTTCAGCCTTGGAAGTGTTATGTAACAGGATAGGCGGAGTAATTCAAGGTGGTCTGGACTGTTAAAAATGCGCACACCGCCCAGTTAGATGCGATGGTCATGTTGGATAAGGGATGTTTCCTGCTTTTGATTAAAATTACGTATTTCAAAGATGTATTGATAAACGCCACTCCGGACAGCTCCAGCCACATTTATTACTTGTTTCCTGGGTGTAGTCGCTTTAGCAAATAATTATTATGATTTATTACATTTTTCTTTCCGCTGCTTTTAATTGACACGAGCCTAGGGGAACGTACCTCAATGAACGTACCAAGATGAACGTCAGTAAGATAACGTACCTCAGTAAACGTACCTAACTGAACGTAACTAAGATAACGTACCTAGTAAAACGTACCATTGCAACATCCCTTAACCTACCTTTAGAACACGTACGTGCCATTACGTACGTCTGGACCCAAATGGATTTTGTTTTAGAGGTTGTGTGTTCTCGTTATCTTTGCGTGGGAAATATGAGTTAATTTATTTGATTAATTTATCAATAAATTAATTCTTACAATTAACATTTGAACTAGTTATATTATAAACATGAATGGATCTTCCCATAGTACAAGAGAACCTGTCACCCTCTAAGCGCATTACTAAATAATTATAAATATAGTGCCAAAGTAAATGTATCAAATACGTCAATAAATATTACATCAAATATTAAATGAAAGTGTTACCGTTTGTAAATCCTTTTGTCACAAAAATATAAGAATACATGAAGAAGATTACAGAGAATACACAAAAAAATTGGCATGTCCAACCTTGATTTTATTAAAATAAGCATGCTATATTAAGATTCACATGTTTCAATTTTGAGAGATTTTAATATTGAGTAATAACATACATAAGTTTACACTAAATTAAAATCAAGATGAAATCTATACTGTATATAAAACGGCCATGTATTTTATAATTATTACATAACATATTTTGTTATTATGTTTTATAGTCCGGTGTTTTTCACAGAGCGTGTACAGTAAGCCTAATCTGACCTTTAATGCAAGTTGTGACAACTAATTTAAATTGATTTATGCCCAAACTTTAATTAAATCCAGATAATCATTGCATCCTGCCACATTTTATAGACATACTCGTCTATATTGTTTATCAGGTGCCATAAGAAAAAATGCCCTTGGACGGTTATTCATATACTGTGGTGTATTTTTCTCATTGGTTAAAAGATTTAATAGCTTTTCCTGTGCTCACATGACGTTATTTTTAATTACATAATGTAACAATACGTTCATTTTGAATCGGGTTTACTGGGTCTCGAAGTTATGCCAGACCTTTCTTAGACGTGGACAATCTTACGATATTTCAATATTTTATTTATTTTTTATAGAATACAAATACTCCACAAGAGCAAATCATAGCATAATGGACAGACAACATACTGACACATTAAAATATACAATCAACATTCACAAAATAATAAATCTATCTCTTTATAAACATTTTGAAATTAGCAATTTAAATGTGAAACTATCAAAATAACTAACAATGAAAATTAGTAATAAGAGATATTCTTGAAAGAAAATAAAAATCAAATGGGTATGAAAGAAGAGACGAATGGAAATAAGATAGTGAGTAAATTAAAATGTTAATATCCTAAAGCGTGAGTGATCACAGATTTATATTTAACAATATTTTTAGAAAAGTGATCAAGGTTTGTTACTTCATGAGGTTTCAACATATTAAATGGATGTAAATTAAATGGATGCATGTATTTTATGAAGGTCGGGATGACTTAGGACTGGTTGAAAAGTTTTATAAAGGCGTGTATGTTAGGGAGGTATATGGAAATTTAATTTGCCAAGAATTGAACTAGTATTTGTAAAATAATTAACAATTTTATAAAGGTATACCATGACAGAATAGTTCCTTAAGTTTTCTAATGTCATAAAGTTAACATCTTTACAAAGTTGTGCTTAATCTACTCTATGGTACTAAATGTTACATTTTATGCATTGATGTTTTATGAAACACTGTTGGACCCTTTCTACATTATGAATTTTGGTGATTTGATATGGGTTCCAAATAGAGCTAGCATAATCTAAATGAGGCCTAACAAGAGAGAGGTACAACTTTCGCATTGTGGTGTGTATGTATTTACAAAATTTAAAAAAAACCTTTTGAATATTATATAGTAGGTATAGCACCTCAAAATGAGGATTTTTTAAATATGCCTGTCATTTCAATTGAGTAGGCCTTCTAAACCATAAGTATGTATAATCTTTTTTATCTTTAAACTCTTTTTAATTAAACAGACATTGGGTTACATTGAACGTCGACTGTTATAAATAGAAGATGACACATTGATGATATGTAAATTTATTTATAGAAAATATGCCTTTGGCATTAAATTATCTAGAAATATTATAAAATAACAGTTAATGTTGCCTTAAAAAATTGAAAACTCATTTACAATAAATTGGTTTTTACCTTAACAAACTTTAGCAAGAACTAGCTATAGAAGCTTGCATTTTTGGTGTCGTTGTTGACAGAAGTTTAATAAAAATTGGCCGTAACGCGTTCCCGGGAACGCGTTACTTTTTTAGGAACTTTTGTGTGAACGCGTTCCTTTTCTTAGATCAGGAACTTGTAGCCTCAAAGTTACTATTTCGTGAAAACGTAGAACGAATTTAACGTTCCTTTATAAGTTCCTTTCGCCGTCGTCAATATCGTAAACTGCAGTATGAAAAATATCATGTGACATCTTGTGTTCTCGAAAATGGCACCACCCTCGTCAGATGGCCAGGGACTCATTTTAATAAATAAGAGTATAATGATAAATTAACTCATTTCACATTTATTATTGTTTAAAGGGGTATTTAACCGCTAAACTCAAAAAATATATTTCATTCAGGCTAACTAGTATTGAATTTAGTAATTAACAGAAAAATTATTGGGGCCACCATGACCTCCCAAAAAATTGTCAAACAAGACATTTTTCGAGCTAGGCCCCATCGGCAAAAATTTTTCCATAAGAAATAAACCATGGGGACGATCTTTATGCCCCGTGACCTTGGAGGATTTTGATCCAAAAAATATTGGCCATTATTGACGTACTCGCAGCATTTTCTGTAAATTCTCTATTTTTGTTTTAAAATAAGGGCAAGTAGTTCGGTCAAAATATGCGATTACCAAGATGAGGTGTGATTTTGGAATGCATATTTTTGCGTGTTTGAGGTATATTTGGGCACATTTTCGAGACACGATGTTATAAAGGGGCATTTTAGATTGGTACTATGCTCTAGAGTATCTATGTGGACCAAAAAAGAAGCAGGTTAAAGCCGATTTAGGAAAATTTTCCAAAAACACCCATTTTTGCCAATTTCTGGAACAAAAAAATTAAAAAATTCGTGTTGAATCACAGTTACAAGATTTAATTTTTTAAACGGTCATTTAAGTGTAGTATTGTGCTATGGATCACGTGTTAAAAAATAATTTTTGGGGTTTTTAGCCCCTTTAAATCAGTGATGGTATAAGGAATGTGAAAGGAACTAAGTTCCTTTTGAGGAACGAGGAACGTTTCAGTTCCTTTTTTATTGAAAATGAACGAGAAACGTCTCAGTTCCTCTTTAGGCAGAAGTAACCTAACTTTTCAAAATTCCTTTTTTGGGGGAACGTGCCCAAAACTGGCCACGTCCAATACACGAAACTAAGGTTTACATAATTAAGGATGAGCGAAACTTTATACTATTAAGTATTGATTATTTTAGTATATCCTTATTTGAAACGGTTGCTGCTTATAATTACGCTCAGAGGTATACAATTAAGTAAACTAAACGTTCTAAATGTCCACTCAAACAGTAAAATATAAAATCTTGGTTAATGGAGACATAGTACGGTAATGGCGGCGATTACTTCACAGGCATGACGTGGTATGGATCAAGCAAGAGTAGTGGATAACCCGAAAGAGGGAGCGAAGTTACTTGACCAACAGATCGTCGATAAAAACAGAGATAAAATGATTTATTTCCAACGTTGGTGGAGGTGCCGGGTATAAAGAGGGGTACAAAAGTAAAATAATTTCTCTTCGTGCTTTTTAAATCTCGTTGTTGGAGAAGGGGGCCTCGTATTTCTATGCAACTTTGGCTGACGCTAGCCCCGTCCCCTTGATCCACAGGATCTCAAAACTTGATGTAAATTATCATCCTTTGTTGAAGGGCAAAGTCTACATAACCGCATGTTAATCAAATGTTGTGAAAGTTTTTCTGTCTCACGTTACTTAAAGGGGTATTCACCCGCTGAACTCAAAACATATATTTCATTCAGGCTAACAAGATATGAATTTAGAAAGTAACGGTCAAATTATTGGGTCCACCATGACCCAAACTGTTTTTTCAAACCGGTAATTTTCGAGCTAGGTCCCATCGTCAAAAGTCTCCCATAAGAAATAACATGGGGACGATCTTTATGCCCCGTGACCTTGGAGTATTTTGATCCAAAAAAATATTGACAATTGTTGTCGTACTCGGCAGTCTTTTCTGTAAATCCGCTATATTTTGTTTTGTAATTTGGGCAAGCGATTCAGTCAAAAAACTGATTTCCAAGAAAGGGGTTGTGAACTAAAAACTTACAAAAAAGCTCATCCATCAACGTGGCGGGACTTAAGCGTGTTCCTAGTTTACACAAATTAACAAATTTTCTTAAATTGGAAAGTTACAGAAACATATTGTGTGACGGGAGCAAAATGCATCATTTGACTTGTTTATACCAATCTTAAAGACTTTTGGATGAGCGAAGCAAAGACATCAATTTCAATGACCCCTCAAAAAATTTAGCTCTAATGTTTTTTGTTTTGTTTGTTTGTTTGTTTGTTTTTCTGTCTGTTTTTTCGCACGCTACCGGGCAAACGGCATATGCGATCTTGATGAAAATTGGAGGGGACTTTCGAAATCTCTGAACTTAGACTTGCCCCCGTGTTTGGGTACAATCGAAGAAATATTCTCATGAATATCGTACTTTTACGATTTTTTTTCGATTTTTAGTGCGATATTTCGAGACATTTGGGCCGATTCTGACCAAACGGGTGGGGCTAAGACGTTTATATTTCACATAAACATTAAATAATAGTGATGTATTCTTTTTGAAAGGAAAAGTTGAAAAAATATCCAGAAACCATAAAATAAAGTTTTAAATTAAGTTTTTTGGGGGTATTTAATTGGATGAGCGAAGCGAAGACTTCAATTTCACTGACCCCCCAAAAATTTGGCTCGTTTTTTTTTTTTTTTTTTTTTGTTTTTTCGCCCGGTTCCGGGGAAACGGCATAAGCGATCTTGATGAAAAATTTAAGGGGACCTTCGAATCTCTGAACTTAGACGTGCCACGTTTTTGAGTAAATCGAAGAAATATTTCTCATGAATATCGTACTTTTACGATTTTTTTTCGATTTTTTGTGCGATATTTTCGAGACATTTGGGCCGATTCTGACCAAACGGGTGGGGCTAAGACGTTTATATTTTCACATGGACATTAAAGATAATAGTGATGTATTGCTTTTTGAAAGAAAAAGTTGAAAAAAATATCCAGAAACCATAAAAAAAAAAAGTTTTAAATTAAATTTTTTGAGGTATTTAATTGGATGAGCGAAGCGAAGACTTCAATTTTACTGACCCCCACAAAAACAATTTAGCTCGTTATTTTTTTTTTTTTTTTTTCTGTTTGTTCGCACGATTCCGGGCAAACGGCATAAGCGATCTTGATGAAAATTGAAGGGGACCTTCGAAATCTCTAAACTTAGACGTGCCACGTTTTTGAGTACAATCGAACAAATATTTCTCATGAATATCGCACTTTTACGATAATTTTCGATTTTTAGTGCGATATTTTTTAGACATTTGGGCCGATTCTGACCAAACGGGAAGGCTACACCGTTCATATTTTACATGGACATTCAGGTGGTGATGTAGTACCTTTTGAAAGAAAAAGTTAGCCAGAATCCATAGAAATAAAGGTTGTAATATGAGTTTTTTTTTCGTTTACAATAACAATTAACAAGTTACAATAGAAACTTGATAACAATCACCTACAATGCATTTAACTGGGAAATCGCTAAAGTCCCGCCGCGTTGATGGATGAGCGTTTTTGTAAGTTTTTAGTGTGCGTGGGACCACTTTTCCTTTGCAAGTGCTTTGTGAATGCATTGTAGGTGATTGTTGTCGAGTTTCAAATGTTACTTGTTAATTAATGGTTATTATAAACCTCAAAAAAACTCATATCAAAACCTTTATTCTATGGATTCTGGCTAACTTTTTCAACTTTTTCTTTCAAAAGGTACTACATCACCATAACCTTAATGTTCATGTGAATTATGAACGTTGTAGCCCCACCCGTTTGGTCAGAATCGGCCCAAATGTCACGATAATATCGCACTAAAAATCGAAAAAAATCGTGAAAGTACGTTTATTTTATGGGTTCTGGTTACCATTTTCAACTTTTTTTTTCTTAAGGTACTATATATTACCATAACCTAAATGTCCATGTAAAATATGAACTTTGTAGCCCCACCCGTTTGGTCAGAATCGGCCCAAATGTCACGAAAATATCGCACTCAAAATCGAAAAAAATCGTAAAAGTGCGATATTCATGAGAAATATTTCTTCGATTGTACCCAAAAACGTGGCACGTCTAAGTTCAGAGATTTCGAAGGTCCTGTCAAATTTTCATCAAGATCGCTCATGCCGTTTGCCCGGAATCGTGCGAACAAACAGACAAAAAAAACAAACAAAAAAAAAAAAAAAAAAACATTGGAGCTAAATTTTTTGAGGGGTCAGTGAAATTGAAGTTTTCGCTTCGCTCGCTACGCTCGCTACGCTCATCCAAAAAGCACTTGCAAAGGAAAAGTGGTCCTACGCAAACTAAAAACTTACAAAAAAGCTCATCCATCAACGCGGCGGGACTTATGCGTTTTCCTAGTTAAATTAATTATGTAAAATGATTTCAAAGTGAAGACAAATTTGTCATGTTTTGTATCACTAGGAAAACGCTTAAGTCCCGCCGCGTTGTTGGATGAGCGTAATTGGTGCACTAAGTTGCCATGTGTTACGCGGATTTTTTACTGTTGTTCTGTGAAAAAATCATTAATTAGTCGAAGATTTTTTTTTAAATAAATGAAATTAAATCAAAAGTTAACTTTATTTTTTTAATTAATCGTAATTTTTAAAAAAAGAAAATATCGCAAAAATGAAATTTTCATAAGAAATAGTTATTCGATTGCGCTCAAATTTTACACAAATATATTAATTCATAAAATTAAGGTTCTGTGAAAAAATCATTACAATAGGATAAAGCATGTAGGTGTTATAAGTCGAAGAAATGTTTTAAAATTCGAAAAAAAAAGCGTAAAATTGCGTTTTTTATGAGAAAAAATTTCCTGATTGCGCTCAAAAACTGTGGCAGTTCTAAGTTCAGATATTTCGAAGGCCTCCATAAAATTTCATCACAATCGGAGTATCGGTTTAGCCGGAATCGTGTTAACAGACACACAAAAATACAAAGAGAAAAAAAGAAAAAAAAAAAAACATTCCGGATTTTTTTTCCAGTGTAGTGACATGGAATCTTCGCTTCGCTCGCTACGCTCGCTACGCTCATCCAACTAAAAGTATCTGTCACCAACAAGCACCAACAACCAACAAGCACCAGAGCAATTTTCTCTGGGTGAAGCGAAATTGAAGTCTTCGTTTGGCTCATGCAACTATCCCCCGCGTGATGATATTGCTTGATACCACTATATAATAGCGAATGTTGACGCTTACTATCTCAAAACAGTCTGGAGCCAGTGGTTTTCGAAATTCTTATTAACTAGGAAACGCTAAAGTCCCGCCGCGTTGATGGATGAGCTTTTTAAAGTTTTAGTTTGCGTGGATATCTTTACTTTTGCAAGTGCTTTGTTTTGCTACCTACGCATTGTAAGTGATTGTTGTCAAATTTCTTATGTTACCTGTCAATTGGTATTATTTACCGTAAAAACTTATATTAAAAGCTTTATTTCTATGGATTCTGGCTAATTTTTTCAACTTTTTCTTTTAAAGGTACTACATCACCATAACCTTAATGTCCATGTATAATATGAACGTTGAAGGCCCACCCGTTTGGTCAGAATTGGCCCAAATGGCACGAAAATATCGCACTAAAAGTCAAAAAACTTATATTAAAAGCTTTATTTCTATAGATTCTGACTTACTTTTCCAACTTTTTCTTTCAGAAGCAACACATCACCATTACCTCAATGTCCATGTGAAATATGAACGTTGTAGCCTCACCCGTTTGGTCAGAATTGGCCCAAATGGCACGAAAATATCGCACAAAAAGTAAAAAAAACTTATATTAAAAGCTTTATTTCTATAGATTCTGGCTAACGTTTTTAACTTTTTCTTTCAGAAAGCAATAATCACCATTACCTTACTGTCCATGTGAAATATGAACGTTGTAGCCCTATACCCGTTTGGTCAGAATCGGCCCAAATGTCTCGAAAATATCGCACTAAAAATCGAAAAAAATCGTGAGAGATATTTCTTCGATTGTACCCAAAAACGTGGCACGTCTAAGTTCAGAGATTTCGAAGGTCCCCTTCAATTTTCATCAAGATCGCATATGCCGTTTGCCCGGAATCGTGCGAACAAACAGAAAAAAAAACAAACAAAAAAACAACCGAGCTAAATTTTTTGGGGGGTCAGTGAAATTCAAGTCTTCGCTTCGCTCATCCAAAAATCTTAAAGATTGATATAAACAAGTCAAATGATGCATTTTGCTACGTTACACAACACGTTTCTGTAACTTTTCAATTTAAGAAAATTTGTTAATTTGTGTAAAATATATTGCAATTACTTTTATTGAAAATTGAAAAATAATATAGTTATTATAGTAACCAGTTATTTTGTGAACAGTGTGATAATGGTAAGAAGAAATTTTACTTTGTTGATCTTTTGGTTAAAAAATTAAAAAATCAGCAAAATCAACATATTTAACTAAAATATATGTAGATTTCAATATATTTTATCAATGTAGTTTTTTTCTTTATATAGGTGAAAATACTCTTAATTTATACCAAACATGACTTATTTATTGACACTTTGAAATTCGTGTCACATAATTAACTTATTTTAATTAATTGATTAGTAGTTAAATAATAAGACTTTTTCGTGGAGCCAGTTATTTTCGAATTTCTCATTACAAAATCTATATTATCGCAAATTTTTATGCTAGTAGCACATTTTGCACTATAGTTAAGACATCTTTACTCCACTATAGTCATTTTTGTTGAAGATGCCGAGTTCGGAAAATGACCATTTAAAACAATGCTAACCACTTGCCTTTGAACCCTAGGCTCAGCAAAACATTCCTTAAATTCTTGATCAAGAGCAATGCCAACAAAAAAAATGAATGTCGATCGGAGTTGTGTTTGGTTTGTCGATTTTGCATGGTCAATAGTGATGTAAGTACTTTTACATGAAAGTTTTGAAAGTTCATATGAGCTAGATCTAACCTAAGTGTATACATGCCTTCTGACTCCAACGATTTGACAGTTAGACTCCCTTTAAGTAACAAGCAATATTTTGTGCTCAATTCTTGGCGCAAAGTTACCCGTTAAATAACTAAGGATTAAAGTTGTTTCGGCAAGGTGTCAACCAAATAAAATACACTGTTAATGCTTGTGGATACATTTTATTGGTGTTTAGTTGTGAACATAGGTAACAGCTGTTGTGAGTGGGTGCATAAAGCTCAGTGCAAGGATATTATATTTGTATTTCTCATGGATCTGCGGTTGTAGACGTAGGATAATCATTGTTGATTAGACAGTGGTGATCCTTCCATGTGTGGTCCTGGACTTGTTAACAATCCCAGAAGCGCTTGCATTCTTTCGATTTGTCTAGTTTCTTGCACATCTAATACAAAAGAAAAACACAATTTACTGCAACAGCCACTGAGTTTTCTATTTCATGTTAGTTTTTAATTGCGACAACATTTGATTTTTCTAAAATATTTTTAACCCCCTA
>JAMZAV010014004.1:0-15115 GCA_024449915.1 Sweltsa coloradensis
TTTATTACTGTTTTCAATTTTTAAAGATAATTTTGTTTTTCTTGCACCAAAATCTAAATCAAATTGGGACGTGGGTAATGATAAACATTGACATTTCTTTCTCAATTTCATTGATCGGGAAACACTCCCGTAGGTGTATTTTGATTTAATGTAAGTCAATCAAGAAATCAAAAAGTCAATACATACCCAGCTGAGTTTTTTTTTTAAATTTCTGGATTGATTAACATAAAATTGATATTTCTGTTCAGTTTTGCACAAAATTGTTAGTTTTGTGGTCAACTACCAGTAAAAACGGATTGGGCTGATATGTGATAGTGAAAGTACATGATAACTTCTAAAAAATTAACACAATTAAGTGATAAATTTACTCACGTTCGTAAAGAAATACACATAATGCGTTATCATAACGGCGTCAAGTTTTTAACAAGCCCAATAACGAGGGCTACAACCTCAGTGACGCCACGGTACTCACATTAGCGATGTCGCAGTAGACAGAAGATTACGTAACAATAGGCGAGAGTGATCCAAACATATGCGCTGCGCAAAGAACTAACAAACACAGAGAAGAATGGGGGAGATAAAGCAACTGATCTGTGTGGATTACTGCAGCAGATAGGGAATGTTCGGTCTACTCGACTTCAAGCGGGAGGTGCCCTTCAATCCCGTCTGAGGGTTTTCCTGGAGGCTAAAGATAGGAATGAGTTGTTCTACACCAGTCCTTGGCCGGCCCATCTAGAGATACGGGTTTTTAGCATTTTAAGTTTTTGATACACTAGGAAAACGCTTTAGTCCCGCCGCGTTGTTGGATGAGCGCAATTGGTGCATTGAGCTGCCATGTGTTATGCGGATTTTCTGTTGTTCTGTGAAAAATCATTTCTTAATTGAAGATTTTTTAAAATTAATTTAAATTTAATAATAAATAAACTCTAATTTTTAATTTTTTTAATTAATCGTCGTTTAAAAAAGAAAAAAAATCGTAAAATTTTGATTTTTATAAGAAATAGTTATTTGATTGTGCTCAAATTTCACACGAATATTTTTAATTCATAAAATTAAGGTTCTGTGAAAATATCATTACAATAGGATAAAGCATGTAGGTGTTATAAGTCAAAGAATTGTTTAAACAAGAAAAAACCCGTAAACTTTCGATTTTCTTCGGAAATAATTTTTCGATCGCGCTCAAATTTCACACGAGTACCTAAATTCATAAAATTAAGGTTGTGTGAAAAAATCATTAAAATCTGACATAGCATGTAGGTGTTATAAAGTCGAAAGAAATTTTCAAAAAATCGAAAAAAAATCGTAAAATTGCGATTTTCATGAGAAATAATTTTCCGATTGCGCTCAAAAACGTGGCAGTTCTTCGTCAGAGATTACTAAGGTCTCCATAAAATTTCATTGCAATCGGATTATCGATTTAGCCGAAATCGTGCTATCAAACAGACAAAAATACAAAAAAAGAAAGAAAAAAAAACATTCCGGATTTTTTTCTCCAGTGTAGTGAAATGGAATCTTCACTTCGCTCGCTACGCTCGCTACGCTCATCCAACTACAATGCTAATTTTGACGATTCAAAATGCTAATTTTACAAAAAAATAATGTTTTTAATACCTATTGAGAATTAGTTAAATTGAAGTTTAGTTTAATTAAAATGTTACTATAATTCATCATTTACCATTAGAAGAGCAAGAAACATACTACATTTCTGGGTTTGGTGGAAAGGATAACAATTGATGCTATAAAATGTAAATTTGTCAAAATTAATGCTAAATATGCCCAATGTAAATAGTGTAGGGTCAAACATACCGGTGAGAAAAAATAGAAGATTGTTTAGGGTCACATTTGAAAACTATTTTAATTTTTTTGTATATACGTGAATTTAGGCCTAATAAGTGTTCTAAGTCCCAAATCACGAAAGTCCTTTTTTACAATTGCGCTATTGGGCTACTTAAAAATTGCACTTCGTCCGGAACTTTTACTAAATTTTACCGCGGTACAGGATGGAAACTTGCCTTTCCTTTCCTATCAAGAGGGACAAATGTCTAAGAAAATTGTAATTAAAAAAACCAAAACGGAAACAAAAGAATAAAATTTAGAAAAAGGGGAAAATAAAAACTTTTCTCATGATTTTTTTTAATTCATTTACAAAAAAAAAACGCGTGTGTGGGGCCACTCCCAACAAGGCCCCATTTAAAGGTCAAACTTGTTGCACGCGAAAAGTACAGTCGACTCATAGGGATTGCATTCCCTTCCGGAAAAAGCATTGAAAAAAAAGTCATGCCAGGAAGGAAAAAATTTCACCATAATTCGTGGTCTGGTTTTGCGTATTGGTAGGTTCGCGTCCGGAAGTTTTGGTTATAAAGGGGCGCTCGATATAAATATGTTCCCCTTGATTTAGTGAGTTAAATGTCGCACAAACATATCAAAAATGCTTTCCCTGATATAGGAAATTACAAAAGAAACTTTTAAATTTTTAAACGTCAAATTCAGTTTTTTTCGCTTTTGGTAAACTATGGGTTTTGTATTTAGATAGAATTTTATATTTCACGGGTCTGGCAACAAAAATTTAAAAAATTATCGAAAATTTCGTACATAAAACGTAATTTTTTTAAAATATAGTCATAGAAAACGGATTTTATTACTATTTAACTCAAAATAAAAATATTATTTGTTTACAAATAGCAAGTACAAAATCATTTAAGCCTATTTTTTAACAAAATTTTTTTTTTTATTTACTTTTTATTCATACACGCTACATTAACATAAACGAAAAATTTTGATGAAATTCCGTTACCAGACAGTGGCCCTTTAAAAAAAAACCAAAGTTACAAAAAACAGTATTTCTTCCTTTTTGGGAAAAATGTTGTTTTTTGTTTTCGTTGCTTCAATGACCTTTTTTGTAAATTTAGGGGGTTGAAGATAAAATGTAGAGATATTTGGGAACTTTTAGAGTCTACAACACAACACACAAAAAAACATTATTTTGATATAAATTCAGCCCACAATTTTCTTTCAAAAAACGCCCCAAAAACCACTCTCAAAACCTATTATCAAAATTTTCGCCTGCGGCGCTATTTTTGGGGAGTTTTTGCCCCCCAAACCCCATACCTAGTCATTACATAACACCCCCAGGATAAAAAGCCTGAATAAAAACACGGGCCTATGTAGGTGTGTACGTTTGGGGGGGCCTCCATAAAAAATTTTGCGGTCGGGCCCATAAAAGGAAGTTCCCCACTGGTTACCGATAATGTGTTAGGTATAGCAGGATATTTAAAAATTACAAAAAAGATGATTAAAAATGTTGGTGATACACGCTGTCAAATGATTATTTCATGGTCAGCAAGAAATTCATCGTCGTCAAAAAAACCTAAAAAATTGTTCGGGGGCAGGTGTAAAAAACCATTAGTGGGGTAGCAGCGATCTAATAACCAGATCAGGTATAAATTCTGAGAACAGAGCAAAATTTTACAGAATGAGATAGAAACATGTCGTCATTGGTATTTTTATACTTGTTAATGATAAATAGGGAAGAAGGTTAAAGACGGGAGATTTAGATTCCCAATTGATGTCGTTTCTTTTGAATAGATGATGAAGTAGGGGCATTGTTTAAACAGGTGCTAAAGGTTGCGCAAGAAAAAAAGTTTGTCCTCCTCGGGGGCATCGGTTTTTCTGAACGGGGACAGACTTACGGGGTCGTCTATCCTGTTTGGCTACGTCTGAACAGGACAAACATTACTGATCGTCTTCCTTTTTGGGGCTACGTTAAAACAGGAAAAAAAAAATTTCTGGAAATCGTCTATCCTTTTTGGGGAGTCGAACAGGACAGACATTTTTGGATGGTCTATCCTGTTTGGTTACATCTGACGGGCCCCGACTTTTCTGGTCGTCTATCCTGTTTGGTTACATCTGAACAGGACAGACATTACGGATGTCCATCCTGTTGGTTACATCTGAACAGGACAGAATTATGGATCGTCTTCCTTTTTGGGTTCTCTGAACAGGACAGACTTTAAAGGGATCGTCTATCTTTTTTGGGTGAAAAAACATGATATGCGTAAGGCCTAAAAAATAATAAATTTGTTTTTAGAGTGAAGTACCCACTCAGTCACGAACTTATTTTCTTTGGGGGGGACTTTTAAATTTAAACCGACCGGGCCCAAACCCTGTGGAGGCGACAATGCCCAAACTAGAGACCGGCTTTTTAAGTAGGAAAAACCCGATCAATCAAACTGGACACGATTCCACCCCGACAGTGCCGAACAAACGGATATTCGGGAACAAACCCAAATGTATTATGGCCTCGTTTCGGGGGCTCCAAAGTCACCGTTTGCAAATTCCTAAGCCTGGAACGGATGGACTTAAGTGTCCAAATCAGAAGTTAAGAAACTTCTGCCTAGAGCGGGAATCGAGCCCTGGACCTTCTGCATTGGAAGCAGAGACTCTAACCACAAGACCAACGAAGCCACACGAACAATTTTTTAAAAAAAAATTTTTTCATTATTTCGTTTCTATCAGTCCAAGTAATCTCTTCATTTCGGGGTCCAATTCATCCTTTTCTCACGTGTAAAAAGTCACGTGTAAACGCTAAAAAACCTGAATAAAAATATATTATAGAACGCTTTTCATCTTTAAAAAAATTGTTAGTTTCGCTGTTACCATTTTAAGTTTTACTCATAAAAACTGCCAAAATATTGTTATTGATTGATTGGATTTGCTTTACGTCTCATATTTATGCACTTTGGCTAATCGACACGGAGGGTGATGATGAGGATGAAGTAGAAAGAAGGAAAAGGGGGGGAAAAACCCGGGACCGGCAGTAGCCTACTCCTTTTTGAAAAAAATCAAATCCAATGTTTAAGTCTCATTCGAAAGGACGGGTAACCTTGACAGTCATTAGGGTTTCCTTTTCCAAAACCCGGCAGTGGCAGCGCTAGGGGGGCCTAGGGGGGAACCCCCCCTCAAAATGGCTTGCCCCCCCGGTGTCCCAAATGCCTGCCGCCCATAATATTCAAAAAAATGGTAAATCACAAATCACAAATTTATTTTTGGTAATTTCTTGGATAAAGTCCATTGTAGGTAAAACGTAATCCTTGATTTCCCATTTTTGTTTAAAAAAGACGAAATAATGTGGTAGGTCGAAAAATTTTGGCGAAAGGGTCTCCGGCGGCTGGGGGTTGGGTCCCGACTCCACCTGTTACCGTACTACCCCCCGGTTTTTTGCCTTACCCCTTCTTTGCCCCCCACGTGTTTTGGCTGGGGCCGCCACTGTAACCCCGGGTTCCGGCGACTCGAGGGGGCGAAGCCGAACCTACCCCCCTGGGTTTCAGGGCAAAGTTTGTTATTTTTTGTAAAAACCACCGCAAAACCCCAAACTGGTTTGCGTAGTAGCCCTTTTAAAAATTTTTGGCCCGTCTGGTCTGGGGCCTAAAACCTTTGAGTCTAACGGGCTGAGCCAACAAACAGCAGGGATCCAGACAAGGGCTCGAGCGCGCAGAAGAGTTTTCCGGGTGAAGGGTTTTTTATTTTTTGGATCCCAATTGTTTTAGTGTTTTAAAAACATTCCAATGTTGTTTTCCCAAGCGAGATTTCTTTTTTCACATTTTTAGGAAGACCAATAGCAAAAAAAGTATTCGGTTCCAAACCGTTGGTGCGTGTATGTTTGAATCTTGCTTGTGACTGTTCACTCTGCTTCCAATGCAGAAGGTCCAGGGTTCGATTCCCGCTCTAGGCTTCCGATTTGGACTCAAGTCCCTAGTTCGAGGCTTAGGTATTAGTAAACGGTGATTTTGACCCGTCTAGCAACGAGGCAGGCACAAAAAACTGGCGTTTCCCGGGTGTTCGCACTGTAAAAACCATAAATTTCTATATTTCCTATTAAAAATATCGATCTTTTTTGGTTATCGCTCACTTGTCGATTGCGTCGGGCCTACAGGGTTAGCTTGGTCGCTTTGGTTTTAAAGTCCCCACAGAAAATCAGTTTTTTAATGACTGCCCACTCAAAAAAAAAATTAAATTTAAATAAATTTTTTTAATTTCTTTAAATAAAATGGGGGGTTGTCCGCTCCCTGGGTTTGGGATTTTGTTCTCCCGGGCCGATGGGGTCGGCGTTGATAGGGGTTTACTTGATCTCTTTAAAAACGGGGTTTGGCCCAAAAAAAAGTACAATCAAAAATTGTTCTTCTGAAAACCAGTTTTCAGGATATGTATTTAGCATAATAGCGGAGCGTGAGCCAATACCCTGAGACGGCGACGCCATCGACGCCAACCAGCTAGCGGTTTTGTGTCATACTCTATATCACTCTGTTTTCAGGGACAATAATACACCTCTATGCAAATTGCAAACAGTGCTGGGAACGAATCATTAATTGATTGTATCGATATTCGTTTCCTAAATGGATCTTTGTCCTACCAGCGGTCCTATATAGCCCTATATAGTTGTACGATACTCCCCTCGTCGTCGGCGTCGACGAAATCAGTTCTCCTGAGTGAGGGGTCTCAAATAATTTTTGTGGGAAACCTGTTTGGCCTATCTAGGGTGCTATGGTTGACATTCTTCAGTTGTCTAAAGGCCGGTGCACATACTTTCCAAAGGGTTTTAGGTTTAAAGTTTATGGTTTTATGGTCTAAGAAATGTTTTTCTATAACGTCTAGTAGCGCGCTACCCATTGGCCAGGGTTTATGAGAGCTCGTTCTCATTTTGGGTGGGTTTAGTGTTTAGAGCTAAGAAAATTGAAATATTTTCATCTTCTTAACCCTTAAACCTTAGACCCGTAGTTAGTAAGGTAACCAACCAAAGATAGATATTTTTTAATAGGAAATGTAGCAATCAGTAGTTGGACAGTGCGAACACACCGCGGATCAACGCCAGAATCAAAAAGGCCGACAACTCTGAATTTATTATGTGCTTCGTTGCTAGGACGGCTCCAAAGTCACCGTTTACAAAAATCCTAAAACAAGAACTGATGGCTTACGTCCAAATCAGAATTTAAAAATACTTCTGACTTGAGCGGGAATTTGAACCCTGGACCTTCTGCATTGGAAGCAGATACTCTAACCACAAGACCAACGTGCCACACACAAGTGAATACTTTTAATTCATTTTAATTTCATTAATTTTAGTTTATAATAATAATAATAATAATAATAATAATAATAATAAAATAGAAAAAAAAAATAGAGTTAAGACAAAAGTAAAAATGGTATGTAATAGGTACACATGGAAGTACTTGACGTAAGTCCGTACAACATGTTAGCTCCGGTTTTAACCGAGTTTGTATGAAATACATCAATAAAATAACAATAATAATATAATAATAAAAATAATAATAATAATAATAAAATAATAATAATAATTAATAATAATAAAAATAAATAATAAAATTTAATTACTGAAAGGAATATTATTAATTCATATATAAGGTCTAATTTTGTTTCTTGGTAGCTTGGAATTACATTTACCTAAAAGTTTTTGTCTTTTTCTATCCCGTTTTTGAACTGCGTGACAAATGTAAAAAACACTTAACCTCTTCTGCGCACACTTCATCCCCAAATTTCCTTTAAACTGTTACCTCGCGTGGGTAATGATTTCCGTAAATTGTAATCCCTTTTGCTAGGCAACCAACACTGGTTTAGAGGGGCCCATCAGGGGAGTGGTAAAAAAACACGTTGGGAACACTCTAAAGACTTCTCGGTGACTAACTCCAAACCCCGGGGAAAATTTTAAACGAGATTTTTGCGAAATCGAATGGGAAAAAAGTTGGGGTTGTGATCGTGAAAACCCGGAAGTCGAACGAGGGGAGGGGGTTTTTTAATGATTTCCACCCGATGATGTGAGTGTGTAAAAAATACCCTCTGCAGCTATTCCCTCTTTTGAGGCAGAGGCTTAGTTCCCAAAACTTTGATTTGTATTTCAAAATTGTAAAACTTTGGAGGTGCCCACATTAAAAAATGATCGTAAAAATTTTCCGGGAAAAAATACAACGGGGTAAATGTGGTGATCGAAATGTTTTCTACGATTAGTAGAAGAAAGATTTAAAGTAAAAAGGGAAAAATATTCTAACATTCCACATTGAATAGTTCTATAGAAAAAAGGGGGGGCCCCACTGTCAAAAACCCCCTCAACATTGTAAAAAAATACCCTAACACCCTTGGATTTTAAAAAAACTACACGGGGGGGGAAAAACCCTTTTTGCCCTTTTCATTCCCCTTAGGATATTATAAAACCAAACCCACCCCCAACTTTTCCTAGGATATTGAAAAAACAAACCCTTACACCCATATGACATTGTAAAAACTCATTACACCCCTTCCTTTTTGCACTTTCCCTTTTCCACCCCCTAACAACCACCCAAAAACCCCCCCCTTTGGATTTTGAAAATATAAAAACGCTAAAGTCCCCCCGCTTTGAGGGATGAGCGTTTTTGTAATTTTTACTTTGCGGGGGACCTTTTTTTTCCCTTTTGGGCAAGTTGGCTTGGTTTGGAAATGCTTTTGTAGTGATTTTTGGGTCCAAGTTTTCTTTTTTTATTTAACAGCCAAGTTGTTTTAAATTAAACCCCTTCAAAAAAACCCATTTTTTAAAAAAACCCCATTATTTCTATGCATTCGGATAACTTTTGCAACTTTTGCAACTTTTCGGGGTTTCCAAAAGGTACTCCATAAACCCAAAAACCTTAATTTCCTGTAGGGGTTTGGGGCGGTACACCCCCGGGAAAACACAGGAAAACTGGGCATTTTTTGAAACGGTTTGCCCGTTTTGGGCACGGGTTGTGGGGGGGGGCCCAAAAATAATTTTTTAAGGATGTGGAGGCACTGGGGTTTTTTCCCTTAGAATTTCAAAAAGGCGGCCTTTTTTTCAAAGGGATTTTCCCTCAAAACCCAAAAAACTCTTTTTAGTGTCTAATTAAACCCTGTTTGGTATCGTTTTCTTTATTTTTCCCGGGACTCGAAAAAACTCAAAAACAAATTTGTAAAAAATAAAAATCGGGGTGAAATTCTAGAAGTTTTAACAGGGATTTAGTAGTTTTTTCAAAAAATTTTCAAAGATTGGGACGACGTAAAAACCCCCTTTTAACCCTACCCCTGTGATTGTTTTCCCGCTTTAAAATTTTATTATGATTATAATTTTTAATTTAAAACCGAAAAAATTTTTTTTACTTATTGGCCAGTCATTGCTGGGGCAACCGAGGGGTTCAACAGGTGGTTAAAGATTATTTTGCTGATTAATATGCTGCCCCTTTTTTTTGCTCGGTTTGGCACTTTGGGTCAGTTGGGAAACTGGTACCCCAAAAATTTTTTTTAAATGTGGAGGGGAATAAAAATTCCTTTCGAATCCCAAAATTTGGGGGGGTTTTTGGAATGTTGACCTTTGTAAACAAAATTCTTTTCAGTTTTTTTAAATTATTTGTTTTGGGGGTCATTTTCGTTTTGGAAGGGGATCTCAAATACAAAATTTCCCACAAATTAAAGTAAAATAACAAAAAATTTAGGAAAAATGAAAATTTTTTGAATTTAAAAATCCCAAAACTGGAGTTTACTTTGGGCCGTGTTTACTTTGTTACGTTGTTAAGAGGAATTTGCTGAGGGTTGGGTCGGGAGACGAGTCTCAGAACTCAAATTTTTCTGGGGGTTTTTTTGCTTTTGGGTAAAACGGGGGTTTAAAAACGTCGGTTAATAATTTTAAAACGAACTTTTTTTAAAGAATCCATCTTAAGATCCAAATTTCGCGTACTCCTAAAATTTAAATTTATAAATTTTGATCGTTTTAAAAAATCCTTAAATTTTCTTTAATTTTGGTTTAACTTTTGGGATTTATTTCAATGTGACAGATTTTTAAGCCCTATTTGGGAAAACTGGGGGTTTTAACGTTAAAACAATGTGAAAAATAGCAGGTTTTTTGGTTTTATCGTAAATATAAACGGGTTTTGGTGATAATTAATTTCTAGAATTGGGAAATTTTCCCTTTTTTGGGTTTCCCATTTTTTTTTCGGGGGGGGTTTTGGGGACTTTTTGGGCTTTGGGAATTTTTACCTTTTTTTGGGTCATTACTTGCAACCAAAAGGGGGGATATCTACATAAAAGTCTTTATTAACATGCATGAAAATTGGTAATGTATTACCAAAACCCTTTCCCCATAAAATCCCAAACCTGCAGGGGCCGCCCCCCCCTTTTTAGAACGACTGTGGGGCTCAAAACATAGAAAAAAACTATGGGGGGAGCAGTGGGGATTTTGGGGTAGTTTGGACTGGGGGAGGTGAAAAATTAAAAAACCCGGAGGTAGTATAAGGGGACTTCACGGGGGGTTCGGGGGGGGCCCCAAAACCCCCCAAAAATAGTCGAAAATTGGGTGAAAATTTTGGGGTTTTTTTGGGGGGGTTTGGGGGCTTTTTTTGAAAAAAAGGGGGGTGGGGTGAATGCAATACCAAAATAATTAGTTTTTTTGCCGTCAAAAATGGAAAACCCCCAAATGGGAAATGAGTCACTGAGGTGATTTGATTATATTACAAAACCCCCGTTTTGTTTTTGGGACTGGGGGCTTTGCGGGTTTGTTTCGAAAACCCCCCTACTACAATTTTACATTTAAAAAAAAAAATCTTGCATATATACCATTAATTTCCTATTTGTGTGGGAAAAGCCCAGAAAAACTGCCGGGTTTTTGTGATGATTTGGAAAGATTTGTGTGGGTGCACAGCTTTCCCAAAAAATCTATCCGTGAGTGTTTTGCTCTCCTGCAAACCCCGGGGGCTGGGGGCCTAAAGAAACCTGGGGGTTTCTAGCATTTTAGTTGGGCCCTGCCCAAAACTCAGCAAAGTTTAGTCCAAAGGCAACTTTAAAAAAGGTAGCTGAACCTTTTTTCAAAGAATCTCTCAAATGCCCTAGTTTCCCTTTTGGTTTTTTTGTTTTTTATCACACAAAAATTTCTCTCACCCGTTTTGTTTACAATTTATTTTAAAAGACCTTTAAGAGCCCTCAAAAAACCGCTCTCGTGGGGGCACCGGGGAGTTCTGTAGTTGGAAAAACTATATAATCTACAAGACTAACCCCGACCAATTTTCTGCCCTTGCCTTAGATAACGCAAAACGAACAAAAAATGCCTTTTTATTAAGGGTAACCGGGGGCCGGGTGTGAGGGCCCCAACCGAAGGGCCAAGGGGGCTCTTTTGGAGGGGGGTCCCGTTTTTCAGGTCCTAAAGTTCTGCGGTTACACATTTAATTTAAATTTCCCCCCCACAAGGGGTGAAAAACCCCAATTTTTTTTCCACAACCCCTTAGCAATACTCAGGGGGGTACCCGACCCAAGGGGTTTAGGGAAAACCCCTTGGGGCTCGTTTCAGATTTTTTGGTTTCAGAATTTTAGATTTAGCACCTTTATTTCCAAATTCCATTTGATACAGACAATATTAAACATAGAAAAACAAACATTGATTTACTAATTGAAGGTTGGGTGCCCCCCATGAGAGAGGGTTGGTGGGGGGGGCAAAAATAAATTTTGGGGGGCCAAAATTTAAAGGTTTAAAATTTTGGGAGAGGGCGTTGAATTTGGTATGTTTAATACCTAAATTTTGTAAATATTCAATCCCCAAAGAATAAAGGTATTTTGTTTTAAATAAAGGTTTTTTTTGGGATAAAATAAAAAACAATTTAACCACTATAGGGGGGTATTATTGGGGGGTAGGGACTTAAATTTATAAAATTTGGTTTTTTAGGTTTTTAAAATTTTAACTTTAAAATTTTTATTTTTGGGGGCATAAAAGGGAGGGTTTTCGACCCCAAAGACAGTTTTTTTTAGAATTTGGGTTTTAAGTTTTTTGGAATTTTAAGGGGAAGATCTTATAGTAATTTTTACAGCCGGTGTTAGTGAGGGAAGGAAAGGTTTTTTTGACACATTAAAAACTCTTGTAGTGATGGCATCAATCTGTATAAGGTTGTAAAGGGGAGGGTAAATATATAGGTTTTATAACTTTAAAAACTACTTTTTCAAAAACCTTAAAAACAGTGAAAAAAAAGATCTTCACGGGTAAACCCCAAAATTAGTCTGCAGGGAAACAAGAATTAAAGGAAGTGTGATGACTTGGAAAAGCAGGGTTTTCTCTAAACCCCTTTTATTGCAAAAGTCAGCACAGGGAAATTGGGAAATTTGAGACTTTTTTCCGGGACGGGAAAATCAGCTTGGGCCCCCCTTCGATTTCAGCAAATGGTGAGCCCGCGCATAGGGAAAAAGGCCCAAATGACCATTAAACGCTCGGAGATTTTCACGCATTCACTGGGTGAATAAACAGTGTTGTTTAATTTCCAAAGGGGCCCAAAAAGGGGGCTGTCCAAGAGAAAACAAGGTTGGGGGAACTTAAAATGGGAACCCCCGGCATAGGGGAAAAATAAAATTGCTTTTAAAAAAGAAAATCTTAAATTTTCCCCTATACCCCTTTTCCGAAATACCTATCAATTAAAGGGGCGATTTGTGAAATTTGGGCCCTAGTGGAAATTTGTAAACTGTACTAACATTAATATTTTTTTAGGTCAAAATTTTGTTTTTCTCTGGCTCAAATTCAAAATGGACTTGGCACCCCAAACTGATAATTATTTTGGGGCGTTTCCCTTTTGGGCAAAATTTTGAGTTCAAAGGGGCATTTTTCCAAAAAAATTTCCGCCATCTTGGATTCGAAGGGAATTTTAAAAGCCTCCCCCAAACTTTAAAAAAATCTTTTGGGGGAACCCCGCTTTCCCCCAAATGAGCCCAAAAAGCCAAACCCCGGGTTAAAAAAAAGGGGAACATTATTAATCAGCACAATAAACATTTTAAACCCCCTGGGTTTGGGACCTTGGTTTCCGCGCAAGCCCGGCCCAAAAATAAAAAAAAAATTTTTGGGGTTTTTTTTAAAAATTTAAATCATAATAATTTTATGTTAGAAGCATTTACAAGGGTAGGGGAAAGAGTTTCTATGTCGGGCCCAATCTATGAAGTCTTGAAATACTACTAAATATATGTTAAACTTCTAGAATTTCACCTGGATTTTTATTTTAACATTATTTTTGTGCTATTCGAGTCGGAAATATACGAAAACGATACCAAACATGATTTATTAGACACATCAAAAGAATTTTTGTATCTGAAAACATCGTTTTGAAAAATGGCCGCCATTTTGAATTCTAAGGGAAATTTTGAGTGCCTCCACATCCTTAAAAATTACTTTTGGTTCCACCTACAACTGTGCAAAGTGGCAAACCGTGTTCAAAAAGTGCAGTATTATTTTGCGTACCGCTACCACTAATGTAAAATATGAACGTTGTAGCCCAACCTGTTTGGTCGGAATCGGCCCAAATGTCACGAAAATATCGCACTAAAAATCGAAAAACTCATATTAAACCTTTATTTCTATGGATTCTAGATAAATTTCTCAACTTTTTCTTTTAAAAGGTACTACATCACAATAACATCAATGTCTATGTGAAATATGAACGTTGTAGCCCCACCCGTTTGGTCAGAATCGGCCCAAATGTGTCGAAAATATCGAACTAAAAATCGAAAAACTCATATTAAAACCTTTATTTCTATGGGTTCTAGCTAACTTTTTCAGCTTTTTCTTTCACAAGGTACCAAATCACCATAATCCTAAAGTCAATGTGAAATATGAACGTTGTAGCCCCACCCGTTTGGTCAGAATCGACTCAAATGTAACGAAAATATCGCACTAAAAATCGAAAAAAATCGTAAAAGTACGATATTCATAAGAAATATTTCTTCGATTGTACCCAAAAACGTAGCAAGTCCAAGTTCAGAAAAACCAAGGTCCCCTCAAATTTTCATCAAGATCGCAAATGTCGTTTGCCCGGTAGAGAGCGAACAAACAGACAGAAATACAAACAAATAAAAAAACAAAAAAAAAAAAAACATTGGAGCTAAATTTTTTGGGGGTCAGTGAAATTGAAGTCTTCGCTTCGCTCGCTACGCTCGCTACGCTCATCCAACTATCCTTGCCACCACCCATTTGTCATTTTGTCACCCTTTGGATATTGTAAAAACTAACCTAATACCCCTTTGACATAGAAAAAACTATCGAGACACCCATTTGTCATTTCGTCCCCCTTGGATATTGTAAAAACTACCCTAACACCCCTATGACATTGTAACAACTACCTTAACACCTCTCCCCTTGCATATTCTGTTTCCACTACAACCACCTAAATCCCCTTAGATTTTGTCAAAACTACCCTAATACCCTTTGGAAACTATTCCTGCATTTTTGTGTGTTAGTGTAATCCTGAATGGATGGACATGTTTAAGAGGCCTCAGTCCCAGTATTTGCCATAAGGAATGAAGAAACCACTCAACAAAATCTTCACCCACTCTAAAGTGTCGGATACACCACCCTCTGACGTCACCAGCGGTTTCCATAGCAACCAGCGGCGTCATAGCAACCAACCCCGGCCAGATGATACTTTCAATATTATAATACGTCCGGTGTTGACACGAGCTTAATTGCCACCGTCAGCAAACAACGAGCTACACTTTCTACACTTTTCTCAGACATTTCGGTCACATATCGATACCCTACATAAAAAAGCTTGTTAAAATGTTCTTATTATCGAAAATAGCAATATCGATGTTTGTATATTCAAGTTTAATGTCTTAAATAAATAAATAAATAAATAAATAAATAAATAAATAAATAAAAAAAATAATAAATAAATAAATAAATAAATAAATAAATAAATAAATAAATAAATAAATAAATAAATAAATAAATAAATAAATAATTAAATAAATAAATAAATAAATAAATAAATAAATAAATAATACTAAATAACTAAATAAATTCATTAATTAATCCGTATTTAAAGTCTACCCAACTCAGTAACATAACTAATTTTCAGTGGGGACTTTAAACCAAAGCGACCAAGTCAACCCTGTAGGCCCCGACGCAATCGACGAGTGAGCGATAACCAACCAAAGATCACTCACTTTACTCACTTTCAGTGTAGGAACTCCTTCAGGTGTAGGATACTCACTTTCAGGTGTAGGATACTCACTTTCAGGTGTAGGATACTCACTTTCAGGTGTAGGATACTCACTTTCAGGTGTAGGATACCACTTTCAGTGTAGGATCACTTCATGTGAG
>JAMZAV010014005.1:0-13770 GCA_024449915.1 Sweltsa coloradensis
TACTAATTTTTGGTGTTTGTGGGTTATTAAGATTTGATTTTAAAAATATAAAAAACTTAAAAAACGTAAAAAAAAATAAAATCAATTAATAACTAATAAAATTATTTGAACCTCTCCAAAAAGGTTAGGCTACCCCTCTAAAAATGTTATTTTAGTTAAGGGCGTATTTTCTCTGTCCGGGTGTTTGAAAACTTCCCCCCGTGTTCATTTCACCAACTGCCGAGGCGCCCGTCACGTTGCATTTCGATACCGGACAAGTCTTTGGACCAAGCGACGGTTGGGGTTTTGAGCCCCGGTCCTCAATATCGAGGTGAAAAAAACATGTATTGTGAATAAAACATGTGGCTAAAGGGAAATAGTTTTAAATAGTTAGTTAAATTCTATCTTCTCGTAAAATAAAAAAACTTTTTTAAAAAAACTATATACAATACGTAAGAATATTGTATTTTCAATAAAAATATTAGAATGATGGCTAAACTCTCTCATTGGATGAGCGAAGCGAAGACTTTAATCCAGACCCCCCCCCCCCCCAAAAAAAAAAAATTAGCTCGGGTTTTTTTTTGTCTTTTTGTTCGCTCTCACCGGGCAAACGGCAAGCGATCTTGATCGAAATTGGGGGGGACCTTCGAAATCTCTGATCTTAGAGCTGTTATTATTTTTGGATACATCAAAGATATATTTCTCATGAATATTGTACTTTTACGGTTTTTTTGATTTTTAAGTGCGATATTTTTGCATTGGGGCTGATTCTGACCAAACGGGTGGGGCTAAACGTTCATATTTACATGGACATTAAGGTTATGGTGCTGTAGTTACTTTTAAAAGGGAATACATTTGAAAAAGTTATCCGAATAAATAGAAATAAAGGTTTTAATATCAGTTTTTTGAAGTGTATTACAATAATTAAGAAGTAACTATAAAACTTTACAACAATCTCCTACAATGCGTTCATAAGCATTTTCGGCCTACAGATTTTTGACATTTTTAATTACCATAGCAATTAGTACTACTTATAAAAATTATTCAATTTAACAAAAATGATTTTGCAATGGAAACTTGAAGAAGTACAGAGATCCCACGCACACTAAAAACTTGAAAAATAGCTCATCCATCCAACGCGACGTGACTTAGGGGGTTTTCCCCAGTGCATATAACAATTGAATGCGTCCCCCGAACAACGTTGAAACCAACAATACCAACATTATAAAAAATGTTCAGGAGAGTGATAAAACAACAAACTATGTACAACATTATTCGTTCATTTATTATAAATAAGCAACATGTTGGTTGATAAAAGTGTTCAAACGAATAATGTAAAAATTACGTATGCATTCATTTATTATAAATAAACAACATGTGCTTAGTTATAATAAATTTGAGAATAAATGTTGTACACATTTTTTGACTTGTTGAACACTTTTTTAAAATGTTGGTACAACGTTATTCGGGGGTGGCATTCAATTATGTAGGGATGTAATAATAAAAATAACAAGATCGTGAGATGAGTAAGTTGATAAGTAATGTTTCAGTCTTAAACGTAATTTACTTTTTTGACAATGTTTAAAACGTTGCCCTACTGTTTGGATAATAGTTTTACTTTTATCACTTTATTATTGTGTGTAATAATAGGGATTATAAATTTTTTTTTTATTGTATTAGCTAATTGTTTAAAAGAGTATAGGACATGCGTTTAAGGCAAAATTTCTGTTCGCTCGACGCGACCCGACACCACAGGGGTTTGATATTTTGAACATATGTCACAAATGTGGAACTATAGGGCTCTGCAGTAACACAGTTCCAAATTTTGTTTTAAAATAATTTATAAAAAATAAATTAGTTTTCACGAATTTTGATTTTGTTAAAAACTCCAAAATTGACCATATTCGTTTTTTTTCTGGCTGACTAAGACAAAATTTTGAAAATCTATGACCACAGGGCTGTCCATGTATGCTCTATTGACAACTTTGCCAAGTTTTATATACGTCGGATGCATCTTGGCGGAGCGAATAGCTATGTACCAACTGCCAAAATGTGTCCCATTCCCTCTTAATAGCGTTACGAATATTTTCAAATGTAACTCCTATAATGACAAGATGGAGAACTTAGAAGTACTTTTATCTGCATTGTCTTCAGACCGTTTATTGTTTTTTAAAGGGGAACGAAATGATAATGGCTTCTCTGTCCTCAGGGCACATACGGCCACGCTGACTGTGTCGGCAAGTCCTCACGTCACGGGGAAGAACAGCGAGACGTTAGTGTTGAGCATCAAGAACAATCCAAAACTAGAGTTCATACAGGTAAATAAAACTCACTCAAACAGTACTAAATTATTACCTTTTTAGCTTCAAACACCAACACTTCCCGTCTCTGTCGTTCTACCAGCTGGTCTGTTACGGCATCCGTCCAGACTTCGAGATGGACGTGCAATCGATCTCTTTCGACCATTTACTGTTGCATCGCACAGAGTTCCGCACTGGGCACCTTGACCAATAACAGCCCAGTGCCTCTTCAGTGGCGCTTCGTCGACGAGGAAGGCACCATCTTGCAAAAACTTCGAGATTTCCAAAATGTCCGGAATTATTCTTCCGTGCGACAAACACAATGAGACAGTGTCTTTTTAAATGTGGCTGCTAGAGTTCAAGAAATTAAGAACAAACCCCTAAAATTACAGGTATTTTCCCACAATCTTGATTTTGGGCAAGATGAAAAAAGATATTATTTTAGTTGAGATGTCATATAAAAACTTTACTTAACATCTAGAAAATAATTATCCACATATTATTTTTGATGTATTAAAAAAATTATCCCGGCACCTCCACCAAGCATGATTAACTCTGACGCTCCTCCGTGTAGGCCTAGAGTGATAATATAGCGTGAGAGATACCTGGTTGTATGAAGGTAGACCAGCGCGATAAAAAACCCTTCAAGTTTCCTCCATATTGTTCATTAAGCAATCAACCCGGCACCTCCACCAATAAAGCCAAGATAAAACAAATTTTCTCCCTTCCTCTATTAATAACAAACAACTCGATTCGTGAGGATTATTTTTACCGTAAAATGTTGGCGAAAGTTTTTGAACTATATCAATGAGATGAAAATGTTTGAAAATGGATGTTGCCTATGAGAATATTTATTCTATATTGATTAATAAAGTAGACTGTAAATAATAATTAATTTATAAAAGAAAAACAAGTGTATTCAAAACTAGACTTAAGGATAGATTTAAAGAACAATTAGTTGTAACTGGCTATTGGCTTGGACTTTCTGAGTATATTCCTTTGCGTATCATACCAATTTAATAAGAAATACACTTATTACTGCATTAGTTGGAATCACCTTCTTTCACTTGTGTTAAAAAATATTGGTGCTAGAGCTGAGTCTGTGGAGAGTATAAGACTGTACCCTGCCTGTCACTCAGGTATTTGATCAGCACTCCCGGGGGGACCCGTTTTTCACGGACATCCTCCACATCAGCGCCGAAACATTCGACGTCATGATAGACATAAAGTTCCAAGAAGCTTCCGATACGCACATCAACTTCGGCCACGTCAAAGTCGGCGGTGACTATCGAAAAACATTCCAAATTATCAACAGAGGGAAATACGATATGGCTTTCCGGTAAGTGTTGTCCACAATCTTAATTATATTGCCGACGTGATTTTAAATTAATTAAATTCCATTTTCAAGACATATGGTACGTTATTTGATTGGTGGGGTTGGCCTGTATATAGAACGATTTGTTTGAGCGTGAACATGTAGCGTGCACGCCGATAATCCTCCTGTTGGTTCCAGAGTGGAGCTTGAGGGACTTCAGGACGTTAACATCCCCCACAGAGAGTCAGTATTCTTGATCATACCGAAAACAGGGACTGTTAACAGCGGGGAAAAACCACTTCACGTCCAAGTAAGTGTAGGCCTTTCAGTTTATTCAGAATATGTATACAATGGTAAGGCACTAAGAATACAACATGAGAGAATTGATAGAAATAGATTCAATTATTATTAGTTTTCATAATAGTTTATAAAGGTGTATATGATTATGATGATGACTGTTATATAAAACTAAACGAAATCGGGCCTAGAATATACTTATAAGTTACAACAAAGATAAAGGATGAGGAGTCATTTACATTGTGTTTAAATGATACAGTGGAGATCTATTTATCTATTAAAGTAAGTAAACTATATTGCAGATTTTCTAATATTGCGGTTAAACGTGCCTAAGAGGAGAGGTCAGGTTAAAGTGGAAAATATCTGTTTCCGTGCATGTATGATGAGCAAAGGGTTATGAGTTAAGATTGTTATATTGCTTCTTAGACAGGATGACAACTTAGTTTGTATAACCAACAATGTTTCTATTAATAAAAAATCCGATGTATTATACAGGTTTTTTCCAATCTCTAATGGCAAATGACGATGCATAGAACATTCGGTCAAAATTCAATCTGACAAGATTACCAATATTGCAAATTCAAAAAGCGGATAATATATAATCATTTACGTACTTCCCAATTATTCCAACCCAATGTCATATTGAGTGTAAGAAAACGTTGTGTATTGTATTATTCCGCCATTCATTGATGATTATTGGATATTGATTAACGTCTCATATTAATGACCCGCCATTCATCCTTGAACTTTGTTCTGTAGGTGATCTTCTACCCAGTGACCGAGTTTCACCTCCGATCACTCGACTGTGTTCAAACTCTACTTCTCCGACGTCCACAACAAGGGTGTCGTCGTCGGTGTCATCCCCATCGTTATCTCGGCGAAGACCTTCCACTCGTTGTAAGTTCATACTTTCTACAATGCAACACGCTAAGTGTAATAGGTGAGTATTTGGCTCGGAACACATGCCAAGTAAAACAACAGTTAAGAATATACTGTTTTGTCATTCAAGTATCGAGAACTGGAAATTATATTGAATTCTTTACCTAACAAAATGTTTTCGATAGGTCTACAACCAACGATCACAGATAGTAACAGTAACTGAGAACCAGAATTCAACGGCAGTATTTCAACAGGGGATGAATTTACCAGCTTTGAGCGATAACAAAATGTGCCCTGATTCGATTAACTAAGGCTCTAAGCAATTGCTAAATGTTGAGATTGTCGTTGTGATTTCAAAAGACGTTCTTTGTGTGGATTAATAACAAACTTCCAGTGTGTACATTCGACTGAAACTATTTCATGCTTTTTTAAGGGCGTATCCGTGTATTATTTGTCACTTACAATGAATTCTATGCAGAATTTTCAGCGCATTTTCCTATCTCTCAATGGCGAAATCTTAGCCATACCTATCTGCAAATTGCTGCATGGAAAACACTTCGCTTAGATTGTTAGAAACAATTATTATGAATATATAATCTTATGAGATTGAACTCAACTTCGTGCTTGATAAAATATATACATTTAAAGAATAGTAAGCATGTTACCTGTGATGTAACATAATATTAAAGTAAAAACATGTGCGAAAATCTTGCAGGAGTACTATCTTCCCTTTGCCTGATATTAAACTTCGGTCCTATGGTAATTGGCTACGAAGAAAGAGGCTAAACTGAACATCACTAACAACGGTCAGTTTGACTTCAAGTACACGATCACTACCGGTACTATCGAGAAAGACAACGAGTCGAAGACCACGAGCTCGAAGAGTTCAAAGGTATGTACTTGCATCATTGTCATAGATAATTCAGCTATAGTAATAATGTGTACGCATAATAATAATCATTGTTTTACTTATTAAAAGGAGTCAATTACTACAAAAAAGTCCGGCTCCCGCCTCACTGATAAGAAAAACCACAGAAAAAGAAGAACACCCGACGTAAAGTCAATTGTCACCAAGAAGGCCAGTTCTACGGACAGGAAAAGTGTTGTAGGAAAGTCAAGTTCTGATAAAAAGAAAGGCAAGAAGGAAAACAAGAAGAATTCCCCGAAGACTGGAAGCGTCAAGTCCAAAGGGAAAAGGTAATTAGTCATTTCAAGATACGTTTCACTGCTTTGAATTCGCATAATATTTGAATCTATACCGAGTTTCAATGATAGGTTTTGCCATACTTCGTTTGGGGCTTGGGGGTTTTGCTCCTGGCTTTGCTGACTTTGTTTTGCTACTGGCTTTGCTGACTTTGTTTTGCTCCTGGCTTTGCTGACTTTGTTTTGCTCCTGGCTTTATTGACTTTGTTTTGCTTCTAGCTTTATTGACTTTGTTTTGCTCCTGACTTTACTAATACTATATATAAGTAGGACTATGATTTTGACTATAAAATCACTAGAAATCTTAAAGGTTAGTTAATCTCAGGTGTAAACAATGCTAAATGTATGCATCAAAAACATAAAAACGTAGACTAACTGCATGGCTCACATTTGACGAACAATGACGAAAGTCTGCATGAACAACGTAGACTAATTACAAATGTTTGTATTTATTTTATATTTATTAGTGTGACCAAACTCAATGGTGTTACTGTACTTCCCAGTTTGAAAAGAAGAAATTCAAGCCGTCAAACTATATCTGCCTAATTATGCCATTTTTTCATAAAGCATGATTGTTGATTATTGTACCACATACATGAACTGCACAAAATGGTTGTTTATGAAATCTTGGTCCATGCTTGAGACACATACCGGATGAATGTCCTCGATCCTCGATTTATTGTCAGACATTAAGCTCAATTTCATTAGTTAACTATTTATTCCTAACCATGGCCCAAAAGTATAGACAATTACTAGAGTTCGAAGCGGGTATGAACACCAGGTGAAAAGTACAGCCCGTGTCCGTTTTCACGACGAATTTTAGTTTCCCGCGTAGGGTGCTAGTGAAGCATAGTTCACAATTGGCGTATGCTCTCAAGTTGTGATCAACGTAAGGCATAAGGTGTAAACTTGTCATAACGAATTGACCAAAGTCCAATTCTTACTACTATAGACCGCTTGTGAATAAGGCATAAACGGGGTCTTGGCTGCCGCTTCACTGTTTCCAGGAACGACAGTCTAGGCGGACTCCGCGTAGGCCCCTTCGTCGTGGGCTCCATCAGTGGGTTCGTCTTCCCCAACGAGACGGTGACAGTCACCATCGAGTGCACGGTGATGATCGAGGGCTCGTTCAGCGAGGAGATAGTCGTGATGATATCGGAGGAGGAGCCCAGGGCGAAGCCAGGGACGGCGATACAGCTCTACGCCGTCGGGGCGCTGCCGTACGTCGACTTTGCTGACGTGGATGGCATCTTCCAAGAGCATTATGTCTGTGACGATGTGAACAAATTCGAAGCGCCGCTGGAGGTAAATCCTATTGATTCATCCTTTCGCTCGGGATCGACTGGGTCTGCGCGGCCTGACTTTTACCAGAGCTCTGCACTTACACTAGAGCTTACAGTGATTCGTGGTGACGTACGTGCAGTGGTACGCAGTCATAACCATAACGGGTTATGCGATACTATACTAAACTTGCAGTTAAATGGAAATGAAATTTGACCATTCATTTCCAGGAAATATATTTGTTTTATTTTTGTTCCAACGTTCATGTAAAAAAAAAGGTGAGCATTGGGAAATTTCAAAATTATTTAAGAGTTTGCTGTAGTATTAATGTCTTTAAGAATAGCATTTATGTGTTTGTCATGTATTAGACATAAAAATGGGTCCCTCCCTCTTTAAATAAAATTAATGCCATGATGCCATAGGCCCACGTACTGTATACCAAATAATATCTCTGCTTTGGGGTGGGGTTCTAAAAGAAAAATGTTCTTGCTTGTAATTTCTATAAATTTAAGGACTACACCACGTATCTCGGGTTATCAGGCTGGTGCTCACTGCGTATTTGGCCGGTACAACGAAGAACTTGTCTTCAACCGTGTTTGTGTCGGCACCACCCACTCTGCGCGTCTGCGTCTGCGCAACCCGGGCCTCGTACCGTGCGAACTGACGCTGACAGTTCGAAACGCCACCACTAGGAGCGCGAAGACCCCCGAGAACGTGTTTTCTACGACGTCCGCCAAGATCAGTCTTGATCCGCACACCAGCGAAATCATCACAGTCAACTTTTCACCCACGTTCTTGGAGGTACGTGAAGAAAATTATGCGTGTATATATGTACAAAATATACCATTCCTTCAATAATAGTCTGCTTCATTGAACCTCATCCTAGAAAGATGATGATCCGAATATGAAACAAGACTGTGATCTGACCAAAGCATAGATATATATGCTATAATTTCGTTTACGTTGGATCGGTGAAAGTGAAGCACCGGTGGATGAACGAAGTTTATATTACTCATAAAACATGATTCTCACTTATTTCAGATCACTTTTAAACACCAAACTCTGCACTACCATGCCACAGTATTACAAATATATACTAACTACTGCCCGTCTGGCCAACTGAACATAATGTAAATGTATTTAACAACAGACATTCATGCGAATCACAATACATGTATATGCGCCAGTTGCTATAGTGGTCCCATCGAAAGAATGCAGATGGCTCGAAATTGTTTTCCCAACATAACAACTTTTGTCAACTCTATTCACGCTAGCTCAGCGTAGATCTTGCACATGGAGGAACTCTGTGATCTAGCATAGATAAATTTTGCTTGCGTTGGTAAAATATATTTCTCTTTCATAGATAAAGGCGACATTCCATTTACCGCCCATTCATTCAACCCTCACCACTACCAAGCATCTGCATTCTTTCGTTGGAGCAAGTTTATTTCACTATTTCTAGGAGTACAAATCGCTACTAGAAATGCAGGTTGCTATGCCAAACTCGATTCAAGGACCAAAAATGTTAGTGGGATTGAAAGGTGAAGGGATCACTCCCCAAGTATCTGTCATCTCCCCTCTCGCCAAGGACAAAGAAGGGAAGAGCCTGGCGACATTCCGTCCGACTGTCGTCGGTCAGCACTCGACCAGACAGCTTGTCGTCAAGAACGTCGGGATTATTGCTTGCAAGGTAAGAGCTGTATTCCAGTTTCATTGTGTAAGGTCAATACATGTTTTCACTCATTATGATGTATAATATTTTGATTCGGAATCAATAATGTTCACTAAAAAGAAACACGCTTACTTTCCAGTTGATGGTTGAGATGAACAACGGCTGCGCAAAGGACATATTCACGTTGCACCCGACTCGAAACACGATTCCTTTGCTGGTTCCACCGGAACCCAATGGTGAGTTGTGTTGAGGTATATGTTGAACAAATTCGTAGACTCTGGAGTGGAACATTACATTTCTACAAACTATAATATATAAACTTATTTCTATGAATACAATTTTTTGCGAGTGGTAAATGTGATAGGGTACCAACAGCTTACCTGAAAAAGAAATGGATAAGGCACGCGGCGATAGGAACAAAGTACAGTATACCTATCTATACCTATACAGTTTGCATACTTTTATATTTCATTTTGTATTTACATAACCTGTCAAAATTAGTAGATTACTTACATGGGAATGTGTTTGTGTGTACTATCCGCAAATTGGTTCCGTTTTCAATATCGACTCCCATATGGTGTTCCAGATAAAATCCCTCACACAACTGTAGTAAAACTACTCCCTGACAAGTCCGGAGCATTTATCATCAAATTTGAACCAAAAAAATTCGGCACATTTTCAAACAACATCCGCCTGTTCATCGTGAACAATCCCCTTCGAGAATCAGATGGTGCTGCTGAGTGGCGAGGGCTACGACGAGGACATCACTCTTGACGGCCTCTACAAGGACGCTGCCAAGGAGATGATGCTGGTCCAGAACCTCGATGACGAGGCGCTAGAACCTCCCTGCTACCACATTGACTTCGGCACGGCCCACGTGAAGCACACCATCAAGAGGTTCTTCAGAATCAGTAACAACTCGGAGACGGATACGTATCGCTTCCAGTGGAGCCGGGAGCAGCCAACCATCATCATTTGCCCGTCGAGGGGACACCTCAAACCAAAGATGACCAAGGAGGTGTTGATCTGCTTTAAAGCTAAGGAACCGGTTAAACTGGAGCAGGTAAATTTATTGTCCTCGATCAAATTTTCCTATTTCACACAATTTTAGGTGTGATCATGTGTTTTAGTCAAATTTCTGCTCGCTCGTCTGTCTGATATCACAGAAGTCACGAAAGAGGGAAATTTGAAGGTCTTTACCGTCACTTTTGCTAAAAACGATTTAATGTTTTAAAATTATTAATTTGTACGATATTTTATTTTGTTAAAAAGTCCTAATTCTACCGCTTTTAGTGTTTTGGCTGATTAACTTAAGTATTGATATAAAATGGGTGTCCAAATATTATTACAGTACTTTCTTGCCAACTATGCGAAGATTCATATGCATCAGATCCCTCGCCGAACGAATAGCTTTTGTGAAATTCAAATTACAAGCCATTCAAACAGGTTCTGAGAGACCATTTGGGATAAATAAGGCAACAAATCGAAAATATCTATATTCATTAAAATGGGATAAGTAATATGTTTACATTAAAATGTTGATTAAGTTATTTAAGCACACAATTTTGATCAAAAGGAAATTATTTCTGTACAATGTTTTTGTGTAGGAGTAGGAGTATAGGAGTACTTACCACTATTTCATAATTCGACTTGTAGCCCATGTTCTCTCACGGTGTCCTTTTCCAAATAATATACTATCTTCTTCTGTATAGGTACCGTTGCAATGCACAGTCTCCAAGATCGAGTACGAAGACGACGATGACGTCGTTACTGGCTGGGATGATCGAGATGTTCAAGCACCTAAAGATATCACGAAACCTATAGTAATTGAAGAAAGTGCGCCAAAACTTAAATCCGACCTTCATGGTTTAAGTCATAATACACATAAATCGAAATCTAATACTAATAAATTGAAGTAAGTTAATGTTTTAACAATAATAGTATAATTTAAAAAATCGCGCGAGTGTAACCAGTTGATTTATTAATGGATATATTCTTATAATTTATAAATTTGAAGCTAGTTTGTTGTATTATAACTAATATTACTTAAGCAAGGACTTAAGTAATTTTAATAATGCATTCTTTTAGGATGATATTGTATATCGTCCTAGAACCATTAATTTTGTAAAAATCTTTAAAAGAATTATTGTGTCAGTAAGGATGGTAGTACAGTAAGGATGATTTCAAAAGAGATTTCCAGTAAAAATTATAATATGCTCTGTCCAGGTAATAATTTCGAAATTTCCTAACATTTGTTTTTAAAATGTAGTCAGACCAATGTGATTCTAGAGCTATGATATTGCAATTTCCAATTTAGATAATAACTTAAAAGTTTGACAGCATTAATATTAATATCGATTTTTGGTTGGTTATCGCTCACTCGTCGATTGCGTCGGGGCCTACAGGGTTGGCTTGGTCGCTTTGATTTACTGTCCCCCACTGAAAATCAGTTATACAACTGAGTGGGTAGACTCTAAATACAATTTATTTTATTTATTTATTTTTATTAATTTATTTTATTATTGCAATAGTGAGGAATTACTTGGGTGCACATCCTCAAAACAGACTGAAAATATATTCGTTACATGATTATTGTGTAAATTGTTTCACAGGATTGATTCTTCGAATACACAAACAGATATTCATGCAGACAAGATAGAACCAGACGATCCAGAGCCAAAACATGAGGTTGTCACTGGAACAACTCATGCGATCACTTTAATTGTGTCTGCTGTGAGCGCCTTCGCTCAATTCACTTGTGACACAGAGGAGGTTAATTTCATGGAGACGCTTATGTTCCAGGTAAGTGTGCAACTTTATCTTTTACCTCTCGTGGCACATACGATTCGGGCGCAGGTCCTAAGCGTATATAACACTACGAGGACTTGTGTTCGAATCCAGCAAATGCACGTTTTTTATCATTCTTCAGTCTTCACTTTCACCCTCATCTATCACCACTCATCGTCTAGAATAGCATTAGTAAACAAAATTCAATTCAATTCACCTCTCGTCTTGCACACATCCGCTCAACCTCATGTTTGTCGTCCGTGTCTCTTATCAACTAAATACTATCTAGACAATATCAGCTTTTGTCAATTGCGTAGTATTTTAGTAACATTTTGCTCTATTCAATATATTGCATCTATTAGTTTGTATCACGTGAACTTTATTCTAGTTCAACATGCTTCTGATAATCTATGTTTGAAAGGAATCAATCATTTCAACCCTCTAGTTGCAGTATTCAATTATTACAATCGAAAACCTCGAGGAACGAGTTCTTTTAAAATTATAAAGCACTAATTTTTGTAATGCTCATTTAAATTTTTATGAATCAAGTCTGTAGTTATTTGTCTCTTTTTATATTTCCAACACTAGACTCGCACGTGCTACATCAAACTAGACAACACTGGGTCTATTCCTCTGGAATACAAGTGGAGTGTGAGCGTAGACGAGCGGGTTGTGAGACAGCCAAGCGCTTCTGTACTCCGAGTCTTGGAGTCGGCTCTCACTACTGACATCATGCCCAAGAGGATCAAGTCGGTGGCGACGGCCTCTCCCGGGAAGTCAGCTCAAAGGAGAAAAGTGGCAAAACCTCTTTCAGGTATGGTGAAGAAACCCGTTTTCATTTTAACCACTGTTAAATTTACAACACTTACGTTAATGAAAATCAAAAAAAGAAACGTGTCCTAGGTAAAGTTATGATGAAAGAAACTGTTCATTTTTCGGTCCGGAAACAATCTACGAAACGTATTATTATTATTATTATTAACACAATTTATTGTCGGGACATTTCGCCGCGTCGAATCGGCTTTAATTGCTTTTTACGTAACAGCCCAACTGTGTGGGCGATCCTCACAAAAACAAAATATTAACTCGAAAAACTTACAAAAATAAAAGCCCAGAAAAAGGCGTTACATAGAAAAACAAAAATCACAAAACAAACAGTTACCATGACCAGGCCCCGCCTTCTATAAACATGGGGTTTCATTCTTATGAAGACCAAAATATCACATTTGATTATTTTATTATTAATTATTATTATATTATTATTATTATTATATAAAACAATATTATAGTAGTGAGGAAATTGTGGTTATGTGATTTTTATATTTTATGTTTTTCAGGTATTTATCAATTTTCTTCTATTCTGTTCATTCATAAATTTATTCATAATGTAAAACTTTATATAATTATCAAAATTTTATTGTTTAGGGCTCACAGTCGGTAATTTCAATAAATCAAATTTTTAATTATTAGGTTAAGTGTTCAGAAGTGAATAATCCTTATCTTTAATAAACATAGTTCCACAGATAAGCTGCATGCGCAGTTTGTGGAAGGTCGAATGAAGAAATATGTAAGATTATGAAAGAAATGTATCTACAAATTAAAAAAAAAAAAAAAAAAAAAAAAAAAAAATAATTATTATTATTATTATTATTATTATTATTTTATTGGATGTATTTTCATACAAAAATCGGTTAAAACCGGAGCTAACTGTTGTACGGACTTACGTCAAGTACTTCCATGTGTACCTATTACATACATTATTACTTTTGTCTAACTCTAACTAAAATAAGCATTTATAAATTCTAATTTGTTTTAGATATTGTTTTCTTTCTGCTGTGTTGGGGCGTGCCGATTTCTCGTCGCCATTCCTAGCATTTGCTCTTGCGGAACTATGGGAAAAACCAACGAAAACCATTTTCGGATGGAAGCTGCTCGAAATCTCGAAATTCTCTTTGTTTAGAAATTTACGAACATTCCTACACGTGTTGAGTATTACTGCCTTTTGAGTCTCGATGTATACATTGGTTAAGATCTATTTTTAAATGCTTTAATTCGTT
>JAMZAV010014006.1:0-14696 GCA_024449915.1 Sweltsa coloradensis
AAACCAGCTAGCAATTCATAAATGAAAAGCCACACAAGCAAAACAATTTTGTCATGAAGGGGGTGGGGTGGGTGTTGAAGCTCGTTCGTGTCCACTCCCCCCCACCCCCCGCATCCCCATGCGGGGGGGGGGGACAGTTGAGAAAGATTTACGGTTTCATGGTTTTAGTTCAGCTTTCTAAGAACGGGTTTTAACACGAGTTTTAACATTATGTTTATAACTGCCTATATCTTGTCCTACCCGCTCGGCGGACGTCCATGCTTTTGTGTCTGGTATGTCTATGTCTGGTCTTCCCTTTTTTAATCATGTATGAGATTCCTTGAGTCAATACACAAGAGAAAATCAAGAAAATTAGAAGTAAACGCGATCATGATGAACGTAATATCAACATCCCCACAGGAGAGCCATTAATTTTTCGTGATTTTTGGGAGGTGTTGAGGGCAGGAGAGGGATTTAGTTAACTTTCCAATTTTTTTAAAAAAAGAAAAAAGACGCTATACAGAGAAAACTGTACATCTTAGAACTTTGAAACTTGGACCACACTTAGATGTCCCTCATGCGCAACATAAAACAAACAAACATAAAACTATTTACATAAAATTATTAGAACAGTATCTGGATGGAATTTGTTATCTGAGAACACTGTACAGAAAAATGGGCTAATACATTTTTCAAGTTATTTGGGAATTTTATAAATTGTAAATAGTATAAAATTGTATATTTTAGTATTTTTTAATGTTCATATTGACCTTGCCACCATACACAAAACATGTATAACTGTAAGCTTATAAATAATAAATACGGTGTATGTTGGAGCAACGAGATGACGGCCTAGCCGCCTAGTTGATGTAACGAGCGGTATTTGTATTCATTGTATTAAGTAGCCAATCCAGGTGAGCGTCAATTCGCGTGTACATTGAAAACATATCTAGGTCCTGGGATTTCCACAATCCCCACTTGAAGCAACTATAATACCACGTAGAATATTCCCACAAACAAGGAACGAGTTAGCGCCACTCTAAACAGAAAATCATAACAGTCATGTTAGCACAGCTGAACGTGTCTTTAGATCAATAACATGATCAACAACAACCATGTTCTCTATGAATAAACACACAACAGTTCTAGGATAACTTCATGATATAACAGTTATGGAGTCTAAATGGCTAAAAAAAGTGCAGTGAGTGAAATAAGCAAGAATTTATCACTTAGTAATTCAGGTACGATGAATAAGAAAGTCGATAAAACCAAGCTGAATTCATGTTATGTTCTTAAAAATCATATTTGTTCATAAACACTACACGATTGTAGCGTATTTGGAAAGCTAATATTTAAGTACAAGAAAGAGAAGGGTGTTTAGTAAGCTGGTTCCGAAAAAGAAAAAAGAGTATTGTAATAAGTAAGCTGATACTAAAGAAGAAGAAAGACTAGTGTAAAAAGTAAGCTGATACCTAAGATGGAGAAAGAGTTGCGAATAAAGTAAGCAGATACCAAAGAAGAAGAAGAATTAGAAGTGTATTAAGCTGATACCAGAGAAGAAGAGAGAGTTGTGTATTACGTAAGCTGATACCAAAAAAGAAGAAAGACTAGTGTAAAAAGTAAGCTGATACCAGAGTAGAAGTTGAAACATGCTCAAAATCACTTTAAGGATGTTAGTTACTACTGGCTTCTACTGTCTAATTCGTCAGTTTGAATTGCCCTGCGATTCTGACCAAATGTGTGAGGCTACAACCTTCATAATTTACATGGGCATTAATGTAATAGTGAAATGGTTCCTTTTGAAAGAAAAAGTTAATTAATTTTGCTGGAAGGCTTCCAAATAAAGGTTTTAAAATAAGCCTTATAGAGGCATACAATCAACAAGTAACTACAGTTACTTAACAATGATCGCCTACATTGTTTACAAAAAGCAAGTCTTTGGACCACTACATTTTTTCATTCTATTGTTAATTGGTTATACCATAGCAATTAAATCGACTTTGATAAAATTATTATATTTAACAAATAATTTTGCAATGGAACTTGAAAAAGTAATGAGATCCCACACATAACAAAAACTTGTAAAAATACAGCCAAACCTTACACAATCAAAAGAAATGAGATCTAAAAAAGGGCCAAGCTCATCTACCCATCCACATTTGCACATTCTTAATTCATAAACGTACAGTGTCCCGTAACAACATCCTTGAAAAGCTTGGCAAAATAGAATTTGCATGACCATTACGTTTAAATTAATTAGAAAAAAAGAATTTGGATAAACTTTTACGTTTAAATTAACTTAATAGCTGCAAATTCTATTTTGCCAAGCTTTTCTAGAATGTTGTTACGGGACACTGTACGTTTATGAATTAAGAATGCGCAAATGTGGAAGGATAGATGAGCTTGGCCCTTTTTTATATCTAATTTATTTTGAGTGTGTAAGGTTTGGCTGTATTTTTACAAGTTTTTGTTATGGGTGGTTACTTCTACTATACTTCTGTCTAATTCGTCAGTTTCAATTGCTCAGCGATTCTGACCAAACGGGTGGGGCTACAACGTTCATATTTCACATGGACATGAAGGTAATAGTGATGTAGTTCCTTTTGAAAGAAAAAGTTAAAAAGGTTTGCTGGAAGGCTTCCAAATAAAGGTTTAAAAACCTCTTATACAGGCATACAATCAACAAGTAACTATAACATAAGTAACAACTTGACAATGATCGCCTACATTGTTTACAAAAAGCAAGTCTTTTGACCACTACATTTTTCCATTCTATTGTTTATTGGTAATTCCATAGCAATTAAATCGACTTTGATAAAATTATTATCTTTTAACAAATGCAATGGAACTTGACAAAGTGATGAGATCCCACACATAACAAAAACTTGTAAAAATACAGCCAAACCTTACACACTCAAAAGAAATGAGATCGAAAAAGGTCCAAGCTCATCTACCCTTCCACATTTGCGCATTCCTAATTCATAAACGTTTAGTGTCCAGTAAAAACATCCTTTTGAAAAGCTAGGCAAAATAGAATTTGCATGACCATTACGTTTAAACTAATTACAAAAAAAAGAATTTTGATGAACTATTACGTTTTAATTAATAGTTGCAAATTCTATTTTGCCAAGCTTTTCAATGATGTTGTTACGGGACACTATACGTTTATGAATTAAGAATGCGCAAATGTGGAAGGGTAGATGAGCTTAGCCCTTTTGTTAGATCTTATTTCTTTCGAGTGTGTAAGGTTTGGCTGTATTTTTACAAGTTTTTGTTATGTTTTTAGTTAATATAAACAATGTGCAAACTACTATCTAAAAATGATTCCATGAAAATGTTGTTTTCAAGAACAAATCCATTGTCGTAAAATTACATTCTGCTCACTAAAGACCTAAAAAAAAATGATTATGTCTTGTATTTATAAATCGCAACTGATTTTGCTCAAAATGTTAACTGCACACTAAATACTTGTACCCAATGTCTGTTTAAAATTTCAGTTTAATATGATTACCCGTTCGGCCGTTTTGGAGCGAAGTCACTCACTCCCTATAACTCACATGCAAAAAACAGATATTGTGCCGTTTGATTTGAATTGTAGACTTCAGTCGCTGCGCTTCCTTGTCTTTTTAATTATAATCTATGAGATGATGTAGATATGAAAGGGGTGGGGGGGTATGGAGCTTGTTATGAGATGTCGAAAATGAATTTTTGACAAAAAAGTTGATGTGTACGTACGGTGCATACGTCGTAGCCTTCTGTGACTAAAGAAACGCAGATGAAATCTTGACTATCTTTTCTGCATTTTTCCCTCGGAAGAATCGTAACGCTCTGTCTTCTCAGCTTCATTACCTACAACAACAAAAAATAGGACCTACATTATTCAACAAATACAATGAAATGAAGACTGGAAGGTGAAATAAAACTAGTAACATTATGAGTGTTTGAGGTTGGGGAAAGAAGAAAGGAGACCAACGAGATGGGCAGCTGCGTGAAACTAGCTGGTTAGCATAAATATTTTCAAAACAGATTTACAATGTCGTGTACGTTTCGGCCTACCGACCGTAATAATTGTTTAGTTTAGAATCGCATTTCCGTTTGCATTTTATTGATGACTATTTTGTATTAAGTGATAAGATTGTTTGTTTATTTCTTTTTCTGTTCTACTATGGCAGCCACCTCTAAAACTTAGGTAAGCATCTTCCTATTATAACTCGGAGTACGCAAAAGTCTTTGTAAGACGAGAGAGCAAATAATCTGTTAAGAACCCGGTAACAATCCCTTTCCTCCCACTACCTAAGGAATTCACGTGGAATAATGTCAATTTTAATATTGTACCGTGTTATATTTGTATGGCAAAACTTTGGTTTCAAACTCTAATTACTCCCTTAATACTTCATGAAATCAATACAAAAAACCGGCAGTTATCTTAGGTAGAACAGGCTATGTATTGATCTACTTTACAGATTTAAAAAACGGTTTTTTATTCTCTTAAAGGCCCAGTCTAGTCTTGAAGTCGTAACGCTATTTTCTTCCATGTAGAAGGTTTTTTTTAAAGTCGGTTGAACGAAATCGGATTTATTTACATTTGAACCGGGGCGCGCTAAGACTACGTGTGACGTCACTTGGGGGAGAGAAACGAGCTCGGCCGGTCGCCCGCTACCTGCTACCCTTCAGTCACAGCGATGTCTGCGCGAGGGAGGCCGTATCGTGTTGAGGCGATCACACCATGGATCACACCAGTGTTGGGCAGTTCTTTTTCAAAATGAACTTTTTAAAAGTTCAGTTCACAGCTCAAATAATGAACTTTTGAAAAGTTCAAGTTCTTTTAAAACCTTAAATTTTGAAAAGTTCAAGTTCGTCTAAAATATGAACCAAGTACTTTTAAAGTTCTTTTGTAAAAAAAAAATAATTATTTTATTAAAGGCTGACGTAAAATGAAGAAAAACAAGAGGAAAAATATTAAGGGTGTTCGAGTACCAAACTACTCGCGAGTTTGAGTCTTACGAAAGTGTTGAGCTGTCTTTGATAGTGTTGATGATTTGTACTACATTCTCGTCGACCAGCTTGTAAAATTATGGCAGATACTTGGCATTTTAGGCTTCCAAGATTTTTTTTCGAATAAGTTGGCGTGCATCGTTTTAACTTCGTGAATCGTGCGTGACCTTGATGTCAAAAACAGCTGAACGTGCGTCAACGTAGGCCTACGATGAAACAACGACTTGTTATTGTTTTTGAAGGGTCAACGGCAGCGAGTCGACGGCTGCTCGACGTACGGAAAGAACTTTCAAATGAACTTTCTAAAACTGAAAAGTTCGTTTTCGGAAAGAACTTTTAAAAGTTCAAGTTCATTCATTTATAAAATAGTAAGTTCACTGAAAAGTTTCCAAACAAGAACGCGTTCACGAGAACTCGTTCTTTTTAAAAGTTCCTTCCCCAACACTGGATCACACAAACATAGGAAAAATACATATGGGCAAATTATTTCAATCAAAGTATTTTGCAAAGTTACTGTTTATTTGATATATTTGATATTTGATATTTATTGGCTTAAAGGCGTGCTACATAGGGCTATGGAGCCCCTTTAATTGTAGCCAACCTCTATAATATACATACATAGTACATAGTATGGTTACATATGAAATATACAATTTGATATTATAAGTTATGCGTAAGAGTATACTAAATCTAATACAAATATTTACTCCATGCCAGTACTTAATTATATATTATATTCTTATACTAATAGTGATTCTAAAACCAGAATTATCAACATTATCACTTAACTGCTAAAACTAATGCAAATATTTACAGTGAAACAATGTTTATTTTATACCGAAGCATATGTTAATTAGGAATAATATTAGGAATAAAAATAGTAATAATTAGTCTTAAAATAAAATACCTGTTACTAATTTATAAATAGAGCGTACATATTCTGACTCTAGTACTGTGATAACTGATAATATGTTTGCAGGATACCCTTTTTGTTGGTTTGTTATTGGTAAGTAGAAAGTAGAGTATGGTGGATTTTACTCCTGAGCATGGTGGCTGAATTTTTGGAATAGGTTTGCAGTAGATATTTGTTCCAGAGGCGGCTGCTGTTATGATAAATGATTTGTTGCATTTCACCGTACGATGTTTTGGTATTTGAAGTGTGTTAGCTGTGTGTCTGTTTGTGCGATTATGGATACTCTCCATACGATTGAAGGACTTGTAGAGGTAATGGGGGCATTGCGACTTCATTATTTTTGAAATAAGTATGACATTGATAGGGTACGCCTATCGACGAGTTTTAGCCACTTGAGTTTAAAATAATATGGTGTGATATGCTCGTCGCGTCTCACATCAGCAATGAATCGGACACATGCATTTTGTACTCGCTGTAATTTAATGTTTAGTGTAACTGATAAATCATTATAGACCACGGATGCATAGTCTATAATGGGAAATATAAGAGACTGAATGACAACTTTACGTACTGAGAAGGGGAGAAACGGACAATTTCGTTTCAGTTGGTGCATACTTGATATGACTTTCCTTGTTAATTTGTTTACATGAGGAGTCCAAGAGAGTGTTTCGTCTACTTCGAGTCCTAGGTTGTTAACTGATTGCTGATAGGGTACTATAGTATTGTTTATTGTGATCGGAGGAAGTAGTGCTTTATCTAATTTGCTAAGTAGCTTTTTATAACCAAGTAATATTAGCTGCGTTTTCGATACATTGAGAGTCAAGTTGTGGTCATTTGCATAAGTTACTAAGTTAGATATGTCACTGTTTGTGCAGTCAATGGCGCGTAGAGCATCCCGAGATAAAAAGTGAATATACACTTGTAAGTCATCTGCATACATATGGTGGTTAGAATGTTCAAAGTTGATAGATATGTTGTTGATATATATTGAGAACATTAGAGGCCCAAGGACTGATCCTTGAGGGACGCCGATTGATATGAGACCCAAGTGAGGCACTGTTGTCATACACTACTTGTTGACACCGATTGGATAGATAAGAAGCGAACCAAGAAATTGCTGCATCCGCCACGCCAATATTGGCAAGTTTAGCAAGGAGCTGTAGTGAAGGAAATCGTGTCGATCGCCTTACACTGATGGGCTCCGCCAACCCTCTACCTGGCTATCGGTATGCGGGCGGGCTCACGCCAAGTGACGTAGCGCTAGGAAGGGTTGCAGCCAACGAGGCGTGCGACTAGCTTCAAAACTTGTTGGGCGATTTCGTTGCATTTTGTTCTGATCTTTATGATAACATACAATCTTTTTAGAATTCAAATGATGTTTGAAGAGTGGACTGGGCCTTTTATTAGATTAATGAGCCATTTTTCCCATTACTCTCATTTAGAGACTGTTATTCTCACGATGATTTGGTTTGATAGTCGGGGCCATATTGAAATCTTGGTGATACATATATATTTGATTTGATGAATATTGATTAAAATAATTAAATTAATTAGATAAATTTGCATATTACAAGTGGAATATTGATGATCGTATGTAATCTAAAATGACCAGCGAGGCTCAGAACCTCTACACCACATACAAAGCTGTTTTGTTAAAACCGTCACGGGCCCAGGATTTTATACATAGTGCTTCCATACATATTGGATGAGCAAAGCGAAGACTTCAATTTCACTTACCGCAAGAAAAACAGTTCGCTTTTTTTTTTTTTTTTACTTTTCGCTTTCTACCGGGAAAACGGCATATGCGCTCACTGAATCTCTGAACATCTTACAAGTTTTTGGGTGCAATCGAACTAATATTTCATAAGATTTTTTCTATTTTTAATGCGATATTATCGTTATATTGGGCGGGGGACCGGCAAACGGCTACGCCTATCTTGATAAAACTTTAAGGGGACGTTCGAAATCACGGAGCTTAGATCTGTAATAATTTTTATATGGATCGTAACTTTAGTGCAACGATTGGTCAATATGAACTTTTCACAGCTGGCACAACGAGGCGCGTGTCGGTTCTCTGTCTCACTCGGACTCGCAGGATCACTATCGGTCGCTTCTCATTGTTAGAAAAAGCTCATCCACCAACGTCAATTGAAAAAGCGTTCGCGTAGCGGCCTAGTATATAATTCAAAGTTGACATGCCTTGTCAACTGAGAGAACAAGAAAACCACACCGCAAATACAGTTCAGGGGGAAGTTTCGTTAATAGTAAATTAATTGACAATTTTAAATAATATTTAAAGGATCAATAAATCATTTAAATAGACACTTTTATGCTATGATGTATAAAGGTTTGCCAAAATAAATAGAATGAAAATCTTTGTCAGCATTTTGTGAATAATAGAATGCGCACGACACCTATTGAAGGAGAGGTGAATTATCAAAGGAGAGTTATTCATGCGGGGAGATTTCAAAGTAGAAGCGCGCAAACATACCGGCCACCAAAATGAAGTGACATTTTCATGGCTTGTCAGATGTAGAGCAAAGAGAAGAATTTGCTTAAAATGCAAGATTGGTCAGACGAGAACAGCGCAAATGAGGGTTCTTAGCAGAATTAATATGTGAACTAAAATATAAGAAAACTGTTCAAGAGAGATGCTGTGCAATTATACAACAGGGACGGTGATGAGTTTGTTGACGGGTCTGGTATACGAGCGTGATGAAGTACGTATAGAGGCGACACGAACAATGCCATCGCGACTAGGGTGCAGATTGGTTATGTGCCCTATTGGCCAATTGAGGGGGGTGCTTGAAGCTTCAAGCACGAAAACCACATCTCCGACTTGGAGGTTCGGGTTGTTTCTGGTGCATTTTCCGCGCTGCAACTTAGTATGTAGATACTCGCGGGACCAATGGGTGCGAACTCTAGCACTTGCTGCACATACATGGCGGCGAGTAGGCGTTTGTTCTGGTAACGATTTATCAAAGCCGCGTATGCGAGGGGGTAGTTCTCCGTTGATATATGAAAATTTGATATGGTTGCTAGAGCTGTATTCTGAAGAGATGACCTTAAATAATGGAACTTCTAAAACATTATTTAGCAAAAGATTTTGTTCTACCAGAGAGTGGATCAGAGAGTAGAATTCAGGCCAGAGAGCAAGATCACCATTAAAAATAAGTAAGTAAATACCAGGGAGCAAAGTGATCGAGTTCACCATTGCGGATTGCGGCGCGGCCGCAGCTGCACCAGCTGTTTCGATGCAGTGAGAAAACGCTTCTGAGCCGCGAATATAAGTTCATCAAAGCTAATTCGGACATCTGAAATTCCAATGCCCTTAACTCCTTCACTGAGTTTTGAATAAAAATCGATGTGTCTGCTTGAACTTTTTGAACTTTACCTGCAGCGAAGCGAGTTCATCGTAACGAGGCTTATAAACATAATCATACTTTAGATTTTCAAATGAATTGTGAATGCGTTGTGCAGCCGAGAAGATTTCCTACCTAGTTCTGGCTAGAGCCAAAGCAATTTGTTGTTGTCGTTCGGTCATTGTCTAAAATTAAAACAGACTGAAGTGCGACAGAAAACAGAAAACGAATGACAAGTACATCGGGAGGGGGGGGGGGGGGGAGGGAGAGTTCAAGAAAGCAAATTGCAGAAGAGCAATTTATTAATGAAAGAAAACACAATTGTTGAGAAAAACCGAGCGATGAGCGCGCTGAGAAAGCACTGCGAATATTTGAAAGCCGAGAAAGCACGAGGTTGAGAAAGCACTAGAGCTGAGAAAGCGCTCGTGCCGAGAAAGCACGAGGTTGAGAAAGCACGAGAGCTGAGAAAGCGCTAGTGCCGAGAAAGCAATGAGCGCCGAGAAAGCACGAGAGCTGAGAAAGCGCTAGGGCCGAGAAAGCACGAAAGCTGAGAAAGTGCTAGTGCCGAGAATGCGTGACGTTGAGAAAGCACTGTGAACTTTCAAAACAGATATGAGCAAAGAAATTAGAAAGCCACAATTACATGTCAACAACTATTCAAATATTGAACAGTTTTGTCAATCTTCGCAATGAGTGCGATTGAAATATTCTAAATAGAACATTCAATCATTGATTCAATGAAGGATCAACAGAGCGCTGAATAATAGTCCAGCTGAGAGACAGTGTGATTGACTTTTGCAAGCACGTGCGTTCATTTATGGATGCAAGAACGAGCGACGATAGAATGTGCTGACACCAGAGGAAAGCAAGCACAGAGAGAGAACACGGCCTGTGGACTGGTGACAAGGCCGTATGCCACAATGAGCGAATAATTGACGTGAATTATGAACAATTATGAAATTACCAGTTAATTCCACAATGAGAACAACAATGAGCAATGAGCACTGATTGTTTATCCGGCCTAAGAGGTTTTATATGGTAGCGCAAAGGCGAGAGAGATCTATGTGCGACCTAGATTAATTTCTAGTTGAGAAAGTTCTAACACTTCACTAGGCATGGAGCTGTAGCTTAGGGTAGTGGACTGTATGGATGAAAAGATGGAAAATATAGGTAAGATAACCAGAGGAATAGTGCCGTGAACAGAGCTATTAATCACTTTCTTGATTAGGCGAGTTGTTGGACGTATGTGGACGACATGGCGATGTAGCTGTAGGTAAACACGGGCAGGCAGGCCTGTATAACAATGGCTGCGTAGCGCAGCTTGGAATGGTGCATTAGTTTAAACACTGACTTAAACTTGGAGAGAGTATTGTTTATATAATATAAATAAACACACACGTGACGTGAATTGCCCAGAGAGAGGCGAGAGTTTTGAGACGAACGCACACATAGTTTAACGTGGCGAGGAGAGACAGAGTCACTGCACTTGCGAAGGTGACGCGTGGAGAGTTGATTGCGCTGGGCACCGAGAGCTGACCGCAGGGACAAACTCAGAGCGGGCGAGACAATCTCGGTCAAAATTTTGTGAATAATAGGAAGCACACGACACCTATTGAAGGAGAGGTGAATTATGAAAGGAGAGTTATTCATGCTGGGAGAGTTGAAAGAAGAAGCGCGCAAACAATATAATTTGTATTATTTATGGGGATAATTGGCAAGAAATCCCATACATACGTAGCTGCAGGTTGAACTCCAATTGGTTATAGAGTTAATGCGTTCGTAGTACGTGGAGGTTTAGTATTTTTTTTAGAATAATGTTGTGAAAGTCATAATTATTACATAATTGAGTGGGAGCTCCCGCCATATTGCAAGCAACATGCTTGTTGTGTGACAAAGTCGTCAGGAAAAATGGTGTAAAGATAACCTGCGCGGGGTGCGGTCGGCTCTACCACAGGACCTGCCTCATGAAGAATAACAGTTGGAGTGATAAAGAGGTAAATGTTTTCCGCAAAAATAGCAACTTCAAATGCTGGACGTGCAGCCTCCCCGAGCTGAATGACTCTTTCTGGAGCCTTCCGGAAGTCCGGAAGCCCCCCTCGGATACCACCGCTGAGACGCTCAGCAAACAAAAATGCTGCAAAAATGCTGCAGACATCGATGCGGTGAATGAGACTTGGTTGACTCCGGACGTCAAAAACCACGAGTTCCTTCCAAGAAACTTCGTCGCAGTCCTGCGGAAGGACAGACAGGCCGGCCACGGTGGCGGCGTCCTTCTAGCGATTCGACCGCACTTGCAACCAAAGCGCATCGGTCACCTCGAGAGCCGGGCTGAAATTGTCTGGGCGTAAATCAAAGTCGGCAACCTGCACCTTCTCGTGGGGTCAGCATATACCGTCCGCCATGTTTAGATGCAGCCCAAAACGCCAATTTTCTGCACTCCCTGGTCTTAGTTGCTGCTGTGCAGCCAAGTTTCGATGGCTGCCTCTTGCTTGGCGATTTTAATCTCGCATGTTGGCGTTCGGACCCACCAGAAGGGCGCGACATAACCTCCAAATGATTTTATATCTGCTTTCGCTGAACTGGCTTTCTCTCAACTGGTCACTGAGCCAACCCGAATCACCAACACGAGTGAGAAGACAATCGACCTGCTGCTTTGCGATGCGCCCAGCATCGTGTCAACGGTGGAGGTGGTGCCTGGCGTGAGCGACCATGACGCTGTCCTGGCCACCCTCTCACTGACTGCCATCCGTCCTGTGAGTGCAGCCCGAGAGTTCTTGATTACAATAAAGCAAACTGGCAGGCCCTGAACGAAACGCTTTCTGAACGACTGCCGGAGGTGCTGCAGCTGGAAGACGTCAAAGAAGCCTGGGAAAACTGGAAGCGTATCGTCTTTGAGTGCGCAGATGAGCACGTTCCGAAGAGGAGAGTAGGGGGGAACTAGCGCCGACTCCACCCTTGGCTAAGCAAGAGCATTAAAAAGATGATCGACATCCGGGACAGACTGTTTGACCGATGGCGGGAAACCAAATTGAGAGACGCAAGAGAGGCCTATCTTGCTGCCAGAAGATCAACACAGGTGGCTCTTCGGACGGCCAAGGACAACTGGATGTGGGGACTAGGGCGAGGTGCAGACAGCAGAAAGTTCTTCTGGCGCTACATTAATTCCAAGGCAACTATTCCGAACGATGCCGCGAGTTTCAAGGTAGGGGGAAGAACCGTGTCAGACCCCAAAGAGGTGGCATCTTGTTTAAGTGAGGCGTTCCAGAGCAATTTCTCGCGGGCGGATAACATTTTCCCCGTCCACCAGGGAAACGCGCCCGCCACCCAGCTTTTAGAACAGCCCACCATGAGCGAGCTGACTTGCTTGCCCGCTGACATAAAACAGCTTCTCCGGGGGACTAAGGCGAATACAGCAGCGGACCCGGACGGCGTACCTGCAATTCTACTTAAAAACTCTGCTAACGCTCTCAGCGACTCACTTTCCCACCTTTCAACATGGAATGGAAAACGGCGTCCGTAGCACTGATCTACAAAGACGGCGACAAGAGAGACATAAAGAACTACAGGCCAATCAGCATCACCTCACTGGTCGGTAAGACGATGGAACGTTTTGTGCGCGACCGGACGAGCGAGTTCCTTGAGAGCCAAAACGTCATTTCTGCTGCTCAGCACGGCTTTCGTCAGCACCGATCTTGCACCACTCTCCTCGCCGGCGCCATTGACGCATGGACGGCGGCACTAAACGAGCGTAGCGGAGCTCACATTCACTGTGTCTTTCTCGATTGGTCTAAAGCGTTTGATAAAGTGCCGCACGTGCGTCCACTATCCAAGCTCGAGCATTATGGCATTAAGGGCAATTTGCTTAGGTGGTTCAAGAGTTTCCTGGTCGGCCACACACAGTTCGTCCAGTTCAACGGCGAGCGCTCAGAATTCCAGGACGTGCCCTCGGGCGTCATTCAGGGCAGTGTGCTCGGCCCCCTGCTATTTAACGTCTTCGTAGCCGACCTCCCTACCTCGGCAAGGATCCAAATGCTCTAGTACGCTGATGACGTCACCCTGTACTGTATCGTGGTCACCTAAGAGGATGCAGACGCCCTCCAAGCAAACCTAGACGACATTCAGATCTGGTGCGACAAAAATGGCATGTCGCTCAACGCCCTCAAGTGCAAGATGATGGACATCACGCGCGTTCGCACCCCACTTGACTTCTTGTACACCATCAATGGTGTCCCACTCGAGTACGTCGACAAGCAGCGCCTCCTCGGCGTTCACATCACAAGTGACCTCCGATGGAACGTGCACACCGACATTGTGCGGGCCAAGGCGTTACAGGTGCTGGGTTTCGCGGCCCGCAACCTGCACGGCTGCACGCCTCGCGTCAAGAGGATGACCTACCTGTCGCTAGTCAAGCCCTCCATGACTTTCCGCCTCCCGCCTGGCACCCAAACACCATCGAGAACACTACCAAGCTGGAGAGGGTGCAGAGAAGGGCGCTGCATTTCATACATGGCCGTTATCTCCCCCCACCCTGTGACCAGAAGCAGGTTATGCCAATGACCATGCGCCTGCAGTACACATACCTGTTTTTTTTAAAAAGATGCCTTAGCGGTGCCACTGATTTTGACGTGTGCGCGCGCATCATCCAGGGCTGCGTGTTGAGAGGCGACGATAGTTGGCACCCCCGCCTCCAACCCCCTCCGGCCAAAGGAGTGCTCGGCCGACGTGCTTTTTCTTTCCGGGTTGTTAACCAATGGAACGACCTGCCGCCCGCCCTCAAAGACTGCTCAGTGAGACATTTCCCTTCCCTTTGCAGGGAGCACTTATGGGAGAACCAACAGCACTGCATGTGCTAAATTAGTTTCACGTGCTTCATCAAGGCTCTTCGCGGCACGAGATTTCCACAGATTTTGAGTGTTTAAGCAAGATATTTGCTAGCGCCGACGCCGTTTCTTGTTGTAAATTTAACAAACAAGAATAAACAATAAATAAATAAAAATCAGGACACCGTACTCTGATAAGCGTGCAAAAAGAAGGCGTAGGTGTTTCTCATGTTCTTTCGGTGACGTCGAAGCAATAAATGTCATCGATGAAGGCATAGACGATATCCAGGTCTTGGATGGCTTCGTCGATGAACCTCTGAAATGTTTGGGCGGTGTTCCGTAAGCCAAAACTCATATAAGGAAATTCAAATTGGACAAACGGAGTCGTTATGGCAGTCTTGGGTATATCGTTTGGAGCAACTGGAATCTGGTTGTAAGCCCGGACTAAATCTATGGTCGAGAACACGGACTTCCCAGCAAGCGACTGAGCAAAATCTTGTATGTGAGGAACAGGATACCTGTCTGGAATTGTCCTATCGTTCAAAGGTCTGTAGTTGCCGCATGGCCTCTACTGATTTTCCTTCTTAGGAACGAGGTGAAGGGCAGCGGATCAGCTGCTAGATGACG
>JAMZAV010014007.1:0-15552 GCA_024449915.1 Sweltsa coloradensis
CTTTGGCTTAATCCGAACGAAAAGGAGGCAACGAGTAAACGCATTTTCAGCAAGCAGTCGTCCTAAAGATGGCCCCACAGTGGTTCCGAAACGTCGAACCACCACTGTAGTGTAAACACGCGACGCGGCGAAATGACCCGTTTCACCCCTTTTTTAAAGGGTGATTTCGTTCTCTGTGAAGTACGATTTCAGCATGTTTGAAAGATTCAACGGCGTTATTTAAATGTCCAATATTTATTACGTGACACTTGACAGCATTCAGAGAAAAAAATACGTAGCGGGCGGGCACGAGCACTAATGAATGAACTGATTACGTAAGTTCGGCATGGCGGTGAGTGGGTGGGAGGGGGAGGGCACTGAGATAGCGACGAGGCAATTGACCGTGAGCTGCCTACGATCCATATCGGTTACACTACGCAGATGTGCCACATAACAATTGGTGCTTGATGTTACTTCCGGTTACTCCTGCTTGCGATTGCACAACACAAAGCGAGCACCGATAATGCATGATTTTACGCGTTTTGAAAATTAACCGGTTAAGGCGGCACTTCCCGGTTGTATTTGCAGATGTTTAGTCGAACAGGTTTATTTTGAAAAGTATTCAACATATCTACATGATTTTTTTTTTGACTTCTTGGAAATCGATCTGTCTATGTCCCTATGCTATTGGTAATGTATGTTTTCTCTCACTTTTCGACAAACTACTCCAATTTTGAGGTTACTAATCAATGTCATAGAGTATTTCAAATTTAAGCCTAGCGCATCGGGACGTGCCTATAGCTTTCATCCGTTTTCCCTAAAAAGCTGAAAATTTTCGGTACAAAACTCTGCTGTGCGACCTTTTCCAGTGTCGCTGCGCGCACCCGTTTTTACTGAATTATCCGGCGTTTCCGTCCACAAGCTATCGTTACCTGGCGGCAAGCCGGCTCGTCGCTTGGTGACTGCCTCGTGTGTCGGATCTTCCCTCGTGGGTGTAGGATCTAGGTCTTCTTCTAGGAGAGCGCTCTCTCGCTTCGAGCACGTCCTACGGTCCTACGTGTATTTTCGTTTCAGGTTTTTTTATGTTGTTGATGTTATGTTGTTTTTATTATATCCTAGTATTACAGGTTTGTAAAACTGTTCGGGGAGAAATAAATAATAAACAATAAATAAATAAGTACCCTACTAATTTTTCACTAAAAACCTGACAGTAGTTACCTAAATACACATAAATGTATACCACTGTTGTTTGTGGTATCAGTGTGATTTAGGTCTAAACAATTCCAGATAATAATATATAGGCCTATAAGCTTCTTCGTAGTACTTGAGGTGTAGACTTACTAAATGAAATTAATTACAATAAGTGTAAACAACTGTCTAGGAGAAACTTGGTCTTTTTTGGAAAACTAGATGTAGGATTTAATTTAATACAATCCAGAAATTTAAAAAGTCCGGGACCGGGACTCGAACCACGGATCTCCCACATTCCAGGTTATATTTATTTAAACCTGGAATGTGGGAGATCCGTGGTTCGAGTCCCGGTCAGAGCGGACTTTTTTAATTTCTGGATTGTATTAAATAAAAACAATTACACCTACGGGAGTGTTTCCCGAGTAACCAAATTGAGAAAAGATGTAGGATGTGATAACTAAACCAAAAGTTTATTCATGTCATTTTATGATTTGCGGTAAACATTTTCGCCGTTTTGACTGAGTAACAAATGAACTTCTGTTAGGCTTTTGTTCAGCTGGTATCGAACCGGCACCTTACCGAATCAGCGTATCGATAAAATAAAATACATACAAAATACAAATACACAATATACAAACGCATCGACAGATCGAGAAATTTATTTTAATATTATATTGAAAAATTGAATACATTATTGAATTTATTTTAAACAATATTGTCTATATTCAATGAAGACGTGGAGATGGATTTCCGCTCATACAGGAAGGTCCAATAAGGCTCAATTCCCGGTGAGTAGATTTTTGAAATCTACATATAAAATTCATAAAGTAACAAAAAATAATGTTACGTAAGTAATGCCTAGTGACATACCAAAATTTAATGTATACCTTTTAATAACCAAGTATTCTTTTTAAATTTTGATCTGCTATTTTGGCAATTACTGAAAAATGTTGTTTAATAAAAATTCATTTACGAAAATCTTCAAACGATTGTGTTGATAAAAAAATACCCATCGAAAAACTTTGTTCCACAAGTGCAAATAATAGTAAATCTAACAGACCTAATTAAATACGTAAACATGTTTAAACAAAATGTAAAGGAAAATTGTGGAAATATGGAACCCTCAAGAATACTGTGTCAGCGTTCTCGTGTCGTCTTCTTACATTTGGTTCCAAAGAGCGATTCCTTGCATCTGCTTTTTTATCTTGTCACAGTCTAGTCAAGGTCACGATGCGTTGTCGCGGGGCGGGGGAGGGTATGGAGCGGTAATACCGTTGAGTGACTAATACCCGTAATACTGGAGAGTAAACAAGATAAGGAAAGGCCAGCCTCTACAGTATCTCTATTCCCATATGATTTATTTCATTTTATTACCACTGGTGACAGCTTTGACATCTAGCAGATTGAAAACATTACAATTGTTATGGTGGTTATAAGATCGCGAGTGGTTAGACAGAAGTGATGGGGCGGAGGGGCATACTCAACACACTGCCAAAGCCGGCGGCATGAACAGAAAAATCGCCGCCAAGCACAAAAGAAAATGAAAAGCGCATGTTTACATTTACCTTCAGCCTACAATGTGACACCTGTGTTGCACGGGAAAGCGCGGCGAATTGAAAAAAAACTTTATTTTTGAATTTTCGAAAGTAACCGGTTTCCGATTATTCGATGTAGGCCCCAACCAATATGAATTATTATAACTGTAGGCAACTGTCAAATACTATGCAAGTGTACAGTAATTAATTTGTTTCTTCTATTTAGTCGAGTTGATTCCTTCATTTACTTTTATTTATTTATATTTGAAAGTATATTGCATATTTGGTGTAGCATTTTTGTGTTTTCCATTAAAAGTAGGATACAATATAATTATATCAACTTTCCCCTTGCAACGGAGATTGCATCGTGAAACAGGCGTAGAGAGGCGGGGGGATCAGGTGTTTGATTCCTCCCTCCACCACCAAGAAATCGAAAAAAATATAATTATAATGTTATTATTTATTTTTTAAAAATCAGTTGTTATTACTTCATTGGGTATCACTGTATTTCAAGGTTTTGTCAATTAAAATATAATTTCTCTAAAATCGTTTTCCGGCCACTGACACAAAAGTAAAAATGAACATTTTTTAGCCTCCGGCGGCTGAAGTTGCGCCCCAGACCTCACGAATATTGCTTTCCAATATTACTTCTCTATTCTGTGGGCGGGGCCTACACACACCATCAGTGGTTAATTTGTAAGGGAAAAGGTGGGTACACACTGAAAAACCGGGAGAATTATTTTAAGGGGACCAGTACGGGGGGTTTGGGGGGCCCCCCAACTACAGCGCCGCAGGCGAAAATTTTGAAAATCAGGTTTTAAGAGTGTGTTTGGTGCGTTCTAGAAAAAATAAGTGGGCTGAATGCAATACCAAATTAATGGCTTTTTTGTACTGTGATAACTTTATAACTAACGAGTGACGAGATTCCATGTCACAACCATTGAATATGCATATCATTACGTTCGTGATCACGTCCAACAATAATGGAATGTCGAAATTGTTGGTCATTACTCTTTAAAGGTGAGGGCTGAGTGTACTAAGTTTATTTACAGGAATAAATGTAATCAAGTAAATTGAAATATGAGCATGTGGGTGTAAAATAATTAATATAAATTATTTTTGTTTTTTATATATATTAGCCAAAATGTGAGTGTTGCGTACCTTATAATTCATTGAAAAAGGCGGGTACACTGCGTGTACCCGCGCTCCATTACAAATTAAGCACTGCACACCATCATATACAATAGGCCTATAATATCAAACAAACGGAAATGGCTCGTGCGTGCATGGAACTCTGATTCGGGAGGTCCCGGGTTCGATTCCTGCCGGTGCTGGCAATCCTAACAAAGGGCGAATGCTGGGATTGCGTCCTATAATAACAGCCCTTGGACATTCCCTACACCATTATCTTTCTGCAATATATACCTATAGATCTGAAGAGGGACACATCAAGTAAAACTGGTGTGCACACTAAAGCGGTCATCCTACAAAAATCATTATTGTCATATCACTACTCGTACACAAATGCAACACTTAATTCACAAAAAATGCAATATGACGCCGTCTAATTACTTGGTGTCATCTCGGCAGACCGCGACCGAACCGAAACCATCTTTGCAAATTAACAATCAACAGTTTCCGTTGTTCAGTAACTTTCTAGACAAAAATATTATTGCTTCGTCAACATTTCAGTTGTCTTAGTATACGTCGACTTAAGTTGTCACTTACGTTGTCACAGTCGATCAGCAACGACGAGTTAGTAAATTGACCCCCTGGACGGGGTTCTGCGTTATAACCTACTACTAACCTCAACAAAGCAATACCTTATTTCAGAGCAAGCAATGCCGAGCGGCCCGAGCCTTTGAATGTTACTATTGTTTCTGCTTGTGTATTGGTGTATTGAGCTGCCATGTGTTATGCGGATTTTCTGTTATTCTGTAAAAAAATTATTACTTTGTTCAAGATTTTTTTTTAAATTAAATTAAATTAAATTAAATAAAAAATATACTTAAATTTTTATTATTTTAATTAATCGTGCGTACTAATTTTTAAAAAAAAATCGAAAAATTGCGATTTTTATAAGAAATAATTATTCGATTGCGCTCAAATTTCACACAAAAATATAAATTCATAAAAGAAAGGTTCTGTGAAAAAATTATTACAATAGGATAAAGCATGTAGGTGTTATAAGTCAAAACATTGTTTTAAAAAAGAAAATACCCACAAAATTTCTATTTTCATGAAAAATTAATTTCGATGGCGCTCAAATTTCACACGGATATCTTTATTCATAAAATTAAGGTTCTGTGAAAAAATCATTAAAATCGGATAAAGCATGTAGGTGTTATAAGTAAAATAAAGTTAAAAAAATCGAAAATATCGTAAAATTGCGTTTTTCATGAGAAATAATTTTTTGATTGCGCTCAAAACGTGGCAGTTCTAAGTTCAGAGATTTCGAAGGCCTCCATAAAATTACATCGAAAATGGAGGTATCGGTTTAGCCGGAATCAAGCTGACAAACACACAAAAAAAAAGAAAAAAAAGAAAAAAAATAGAAAAAAAACATTCCGGATTTTTTTCTCCAGTGTAGTGAAATGGAATCTTCGCTTCGCTCGCTACGCTCATCCAATCATTAGATTAGATTTTACCGTTGAGACATAATTCCTCGGCGCTGACACCGACACGTGGGTGTCACCCATGGCAAAATTGATTGGTATGTTTCAGACATTTAAAGTTTAACCCCCCCCCCCCCCCTCCCCCATCCACCCAATAAAGAACCATTTCAAGCAGTACATAATGTATACTTCATGCACTACTTCTATTTGTAAATGTTATTCTGGGTCGTTTGAGCTTACCTTGTTAAAAAAGGCAGTACTTGGCTTTGAAAATGAAGTAATATGTGTGTATATAATAGAAACAACTTGTCTAATTAGCTTGACTAATCAACTCAATTGGCTTGACTTATCAACCCCATAACCCTCATAATCCCGACTGGGCCCGGGTAGAATATGTGCCCGAGCATGGCTCTGCTGACCGTAAAATAAACTAGGAAAAACGCTTAAGTCCCGCCGCGTTGTTGGATGAGCGTAATTGGTGCATTGAGCTGCCATGTGTTATGCGGATTTTCTGTTGTTCTGTGAAAAAATCATTATTGAGTTGAAAATTTTTTAAAAATAATTTAAATTAAATAAAAAATAAACTTTAATTTTTAATTTTTTTAATTAATCGTAATTTTATAAAAGAAAAAATCGTAAAATTGCGATTTCATAAGAAATAATTATTCGATTGCGCTCAAATTTCACAGGAATATGTTAATTCATAAAATTAAGGTTCTGTGAAAAAATTATTACAATCGGTTAAAGCATGTAGGTGTTAAAAGTCAAAGAATTGTTTTAAAAAAGAAAAAAACGTAAAATTTCGATTTTCATGAGAAATAATTTTTCGATTGCGCTCAAATTTCACACGAATATCTTAATTTATAAAATTATGGTTCTGTGAAAAAATCATTAAAATCGGATAAAGCATGTAGGTGTTATAAGTCAAAGAAATTTTTAAAAAATCGAAAAAAATCGTAAAATTGCGATTTTTATGAGAAATAATTTTTTGATTGCGCTCAAAAACGTGGCAGTTCTAAGTTCAGAGATTTCAAAGGCCTCCATAAAATTTCATTGCAATTGGAGTATCGGTTTAGCCGGAATCGTGCTGACAAACACACAATAATACAGAAAAAAAAGAAAAAAAAAACATTCCGGATTTTTTTCTCCAGTGTAGTGAAATGGAATCTTCGCTTCGCTCATCCAATAAAAAACATTCGTATTTAGAGTCTACCCACTCTCAACCCTTTATTACTCATTTTCACGCTTTCACTTCTTTTTCTTCATCATAAGTCTTGCCCGCCCTCTCTGTGACAAATTGTCAAATACTCTACCGTGTTCCTCCAAAAAATAAACAATTACATCGTTATAAACGATAACAGGCGGCGCAATATGACCTACCCGGTTGACGCGCCCTATATTCATTTAAAACCAATTAACTAACTTACATAGCCCCTATACATTTACAATAAAGTATAAATAAAAATAAATAAATAAATTGTATTTATCCACTCAGTTATATAACTGATTTTCAGTGGAGGACTTTAAATCAAAGCGACCAAGCCAACCCTGTAGGCCCGACGCAATCGACAAATTAGCGATAACCAACAAAAGATCTTTTTTTTATTAGGAAATATAGCAATCAGTGGTATGGACAATGCGAACACCCCGCGAATCAACGCCAGAATCACAAGGCCAATTCAGAACAACTCTGAATTTACTATGTGCTTCGTTGCTAGGACGGCTCCAAAGTCACCGTTTACAAACTCCTAAGACACGAACTGATGGACTTAAGTCCAAATCAGAAGTTAAAAAACTACTGACTTTAACGGAAATCGAACCTTGGACCTTCTGCATGCCTGTTGCTTTTTCATTCTAACCCTTTTAAAACACATTATAGTCTGATAATAGTTCCAATTGAAAAAATGTTGGATGAGCATGAGCGTGTGCGTGTCGATTATAAAGTATTTGTCTGCAGACTATACGAATATAGAATCGTCCATTAGTGTGCTTTTGTCGTGATGCTCTAAATTTAACATTTCCAAGGGTTCTGACTGCCACCCCATTGTCCTAATACATGCCATTTCATGGAAGCGCCAAGATATATTTTGTAAATAATATGCACTGTATTCTATGAAAAAAAATCTTTATTTATATAATTGTTAATGTTATATAAATATTGCTTATGTTTATTATTTTAAATGAAGGGAATCAGACAAACAATACTATAGCACCAAGCCATCTCTGATTCCACATAGCATTGTATTTGTGTATCTTAAAATATGTGTTATAATACAAAATTATATTTTATTATACAACAAGCTTATTGACCCCGGGAAAAGGTCATTATAAATCTCAAAAGTAGATGAAACAAATATTATTTTAAATACATATTATACTTATGTGATGTGATTGAAGTTGAAGTGCAACGCAATAAAGCTTATGGTTATAACAAAATGATCGTAATAAACAATATTTGTTTTTGTGCTGTGATGTAATTATGGTTTTATTACACTAAACATTCCATACTTGAGTCTTCTGTCTAAGTTCGACGAAACAGAAACACTCGTATCTCAAAAAACGTGTTGACAGCAGCTTGGGTTATCTACGAAAAATGTTCTAATACCAAAAATCCGTGACCGAGCCAATTAGTCATCGTGTCGCGCATCGCGCTTGCTTGCGACGTTCGACGGGTCTGGAGAGCTTCTAGATCCTTCTCCTAGACGCGTCCTCGGTGCAATGTATCGACACGCCTACTGTGCTAAAACAACGGACGGTTGTGAACTGTTCGACCGGCATTCGGAGTTGGGCTCAAAGGGAAAATACGTTCTTAAGAGAAACCTTAACCGTCGTCATCACTAATAGAGACCATAGAAACACAAGACAGCTTTACTAACTGGGTATAGGACTATTTATATTTGATAACATATTTTCACCTACTGGTGATGACTACAGCTAATGTTACCAGTGTATGCATGTGCGTAATCAGTCCATCGGTCTACACCGCTTTTTCTTCTAAGGCAATAAAATCAATGAAATTATAGTCACACCCGCCTAATGTTTCGAATTAGGCTCTAGTTTTAAACGTTTTTGGCGGGAAAACGTAATAAAAAATAATTTCAAAAAGGCTAGGGGCTCTTCCGCGTGAACCTTACGATGCAATAGACATCCCGGTGAACACAACAGTACACCAGACATGATAAGCGCGGTCTCGAGTGCGCACTCACTATCTCACAGACGACAGTCGGAAGCATAATCCCAAATGTTTTTCATTGGTTTTGCCACGTTTTCAAGACTCCGTGACATCTTCAGCCAATCAAAAACACTTCATCCATCCAGCCGCGCGAATCCGCGAAGTATTTATCTCGCGCGGTAGGCCTATCTTATCTTTTGGCATCATTCTACTTTTCAAGATAACATCACGACCAAACTTCCCGCTGTCATAAGAGCACATTAGTAGGCCCAAACATAACGTATCCGTTGGCCTTTTCATAGACCCGCACTCATTACGTACGAGTTCGGAGATGAACATCAATCACGTAATGCAAACGCCTCACCATGTGAAGCGAGACTGAGCACTGATCACTGACGTAAACACGGCGCCTTTCTAGTTCCGAGCCGGCTGGCGACAGGCTCGCATGAGTGAGAGAGACAGAACGCGCTGCGCCGTAGAGGTCTGCACGGGCCTACTTCTAGAAGCCCGGCCCGGCCCGGGCCCGTATTAAATTAGCTTATCAAAGCCCGGGCCGCCATAAGAGGAAGTAGGCCCTTTACAGTTTGTTCAGAGGTTAAACTCAAAGAAACAGCATGTGGATTTTTTAGTTTTTACCATGGGAAAAAATGATGAACGTCGCGGTGGGGGGTGAAAAGTACTATTACGAGAAACAAAATGTTTGAAATTTTTGGTCGAAGAACATTTCTATGTTTGCAATCGCAAAACCGATTTCAAATAACATCATAAAGCCCGAAAAAGCCCGTCTCATTCAGTGAAAAGCAGGCCCGGCCCGGGCCCAACTCAAAATGCATAACAAGGCCCGAGCCCGGCCCGCGGGCCAAGCCCGGGCCCGTGCAGACCTCTACCGCGCCGTTAGATTGTGCATTGGTGTGCAATGCCTGTAGGCAGCTACAACATCGCGCTGAGAAGTGTCAAAAGGTCATTCAAACTTGTGTGAATTCAACTCATCACATGAAAATGATATAGTAACTTTAAATGATAAACATAAAACTTCGTTAAAGTTAATCCAAATAAATAGGTTCGAAAGTTATCATACATTTTTAAGGAAGGATAATAATAATTTAAAGGAAAAAGTATAACGTTACAATTATCACATCATTTTTATTATAATGAGGATTGGTGTTTTGTGTATCACATTCCCCATAATATGTGTTGTTCTGTATATGAATTTTTTTATTAATGTACTTTATTCATGTGTCTTCCAGGCCACAATGGAGCCGTGAGACATATTTGTCACTCTCCTACCGCTCCTGCATTCCTGACATGTTCGGACGACTTCAGAGCTCGCTTCTGGTTTAGGCGAATGCCTATGCATTAAGAGACACTAGTTTATATTATCTGACTAATGGCGTTTTCCATTGGCATGCACTCGGCGAGTGCAGAGATGTCATTGTTGTCAACCTCCACTTGAATAACATTACAAAACTGAACAAATGAAAAGACAAGTGGCAATCCAGTGCACTAGTGCGACCTGAATGCGGCCAATGGAAAACGCCATAAGTTAATGTGGGAATGCAAGAAAGAATGAATCATATGGGTTAGATCTATTTACATCTTGTGGATGCATTCACTATCTACCTATGTACCTAAGTACAGTGTATTGAATTTTAAGACAGTATTGAAAACAACGGAGTTGCATGTTGCAACTTCCATACTGAAGTTTTTGGCAACTGACCACTTATTTCTAGTAGTGTATCTGTGGTTTTATGTGAATAATTATTTTACCACTAGTAGACCTGTTAGCCTAGTTATTTTGAAAATATATATTTCAAATCAGATCATTTTTATCTTTATAGATGTGACAAGCTAGACAGACTTTGACCTCATTTATAAATTCTAATCAAGTAATCATACTTGCCTCTGGGCTTTTTCTTACATTACATTACATTATGACTATGTAATTAAGTAATAAATATTATTCTATGTGTTATAATGGGATTTGTTGGCTACTGCCATCTTTTAATTTTCCCCAGAGACTGAGCTATGATACAAGTCGAACTTCCATCACTTGTTTACTTACATTCATGTTGTAGGCTTACACCATCGGCCATGACCAGGCCTTGATTTACTGCTGGTCGAGGGTGTTGCATACCTACATGATGGTAGGTAGTCCACTTCACTTGTAAGAAAGTTGTAAAGTTACTGAAAAGTGAAAATGTATTAGGTACTTTGATAAAAGATACTAGTAGAACAGGTATTTATTCTTTAAATAAATGTTTATTGGACATAACACTGTTCTTTATCAATATTTATTTGTGAGATTTCGACTTACCGTATTGGACCGAATATAGCACGATCTCGAATATAACACGACCCCCAATTTTTCAGACTCATTTCAAGAAAAAAGAAAAATCAAAGAAAATTAAAAAAGTACATCAAACATTTTTATTTAGAATAGAATGAATGAATATCCTTAAGTTTCAGTCTTACAACAAAACATTTTGAACAATAGGGCCTAGACCTATGGTTTTTAACAGGGTAGGGCCAAGCACAAGCTCACATATGCCAACCACAGTCCACATTTCACCAGTCTGATTCCTGGTCAGAAGATGAGTTGTCCTCATCAGCAGTTTCAACTTCCCCCACCTCTTCCCACAGAACATCCTCTGTTCCATCCATTTAACTTGAAATACAGCATTTTTTTAAAACACGCACAATGCTGTCGGGAGAAATCTTGTTCCATGCAACAAGTAGGCTAGGTCACGACGTGATCACAACAAATACTGTGCGACAACTAGCAGACAGCGAGACTGCTAGGTTCGCCCGAGTTCAGCTGGCATCGAGTGGGTGGGTGGGGCGAAGCGCAGCGGGAGTTGTATTGCGGGTGGCCTATGTTCAGGCGCTATTTCAAATGCAAGCGCGCGGAAATAACGCGAGTGCTGTTTTTGAGATTATATTTTTGGAAAAAAACATCGCGCTATATTCGATCCGATACGCCGACGGTATATTCTAAAATCTTTTTCAAACTGAAGGTTGACAAAGGAAAATAACAACAATCCATATACTAGGAAGCTTCGCAAACGCTTGTTCAGGCGCATTGTTGGATGAGCGTTTGTTTTTTTAAACGAAAAAAGCGTAAAATAGCTAATTTCATAAAAAATTATTTTTTTGCGCTCAAATTTCACACAAACATAAAAATTCATAAAATTAAGGTTCTTTGATAATATCATTACAATCGGATAAAGCATGTAGGTGTTATAAGTCGAAGAATTTTTTTTAAATCAAAAAAAATCGTAAAATTGCGATTTTAATGAGAAATAATTTTTCGATTGCGCTCAAAAACGTGGCAGTCCTAAGTTCAGAGATTTCGAAGGTCTCCAGAAAATTTCATCGCAATTGGAGTATCAGTTTAGCCGGAATCGTGTTAACAAACAGACAAAAATACAAAAAAAAAAAAAACATTCCGGATTTTTTTCTTCAGTATAGTGAAATGGAATCTTCGCTTCGCTCGCTACGCTCATCCAAAAAGAACTGAGAAGGAATAAACAAAATTACAATTTTTACTCTGCCAACACAATTGATGAAAATAAAATAAAAGACAAAAATAAAATATAAATTAGCACTTTAGAAAATTAGATGAGAAAATTACAAGAAGTAGATTTGAACCCATCGGCTTACCATTAAAAATCGCTGCGCAGTTCCCCTCAAATCCACTTACCTCAGCGAAAAATTCACTGCTCCTACAAAAATAACCCGATTTACTTGAAATAAAAACTAAAATATAGCCTAAATAAATGGTAGGGTGTTGAACTTTCCTACGAATTTTCTTTTTGTCAAAGTATCACACCCTTATCTTAGTCATATCCTTCAAAATATTGCAATTTTCCGTAGCCGCCATAGCGCGCTTGCTGCCATACCGCCTACGAATGCAAACATAATCTTTCCTTCAAGCATAGACAGGCTAAAACTTGACCGAGATACGAGCCAAACACATCGTTAGATGCAGCGAAGTGCGTAGAGTACATTGGTGCAATCTCTTGGTAATTGGACGAACCATTCTCATACAACGGCCGATAATGTAGCGCGCTGTTCCAGCCCGTCGATCCGACGGCCAGGTAAGTCGGCGCGCATTTTAAACAGCCCGTCGATTCGACCGGCGAGTAAGCCGATGGGTTAACAACATCAATATACATTACGATGATTTGTTTGGATTTGGATGTAGATGCACTAGGACAAAAAAATATTCCATAGGTTGACAATTTGCATAGGAGTACTAGTCATGATCACACACATAACAAAAACTTGTAAAAATACAGTCAAACCTTACACACTCAAAAGAAATGAGATCTAAAAAAAGGGCCAAGCTCATCTACCCTTCCACATTTGCGCATTCTTATTCATAAAACGTACAGTGTCCCGTAACAACATCCTAGAAAAGCTTGGCAAAATAGAATTTGCAACTAGTATTAATTTAATCATAATAGTTCATCCAAATTCTTTTTTTCTAGATAATTTAAATGTAATGGTCATACAAATTCTATTTTGCCAAGCTTTTCTAGGATGTTGTTACGGGACACTGTACGTTTATGAATTAAGAATGCACAAATGTGGAAGGGTAGGTGAGCTTGGCCCTTTTTTATATCTCATTTCTTTTGAGTGTGGAAGGTTTGGCTGTGTTTTTACAAGTTACGGATTAGTAGATGTAGCCAGATATCTGATCTGGCTGTAACAATTAATATTTTTTGCTTTCATAAAAGTCATTTTGGTGAATATTGGTGAATTGGCACAACGTATTTGTTAAAAAATGTTTTGGCTTCAAATCATGTAAAGTCAACTTGCATTTTTTCAGATATAATATTTTCACTATAAGGTTACTTGTGCTCATTTCTTGTTGGTAGTTAAAGCTATTATAATATTGCACCATACGTTAACTAAAATATTTCTAGTGTGCATTGCATGGGATGAGAGAACAATCCATCCATATTCTTCTAACAAAAAAACGAAGCTTCCAGGGTTCCCAACAACCTGGTGACCTTTAAAGTCACCAGGCTCAAAGGAGTATTAGGTTTGCTTACAATTATTAATTTATTATTAATTTTTTTATTATTATTATTATTATTAGTATTATTATATATAACTGGTAGAATTGCCTGTATGACACCGAAGAAGAAGATGAGGTGCTGAGCCTGGCTAGCAAGCACTGAAAGTCCACAGCCCGAGAAACTGGTGATATGTCACCACCGACCTGACTTATGTTGGAACCGAGTGTTTGATTATTATTATTATTATTAATAATAACAATAATAATTAATTAGTGAAAATAATTTCGTCTCGATTAGCCAAGTTGCATAAATATGAGACGTTAAGCAATATCCAATCCAATAAAAATAATCTATTGTCACTATTTGATTGCGTATAAAGTATAATCAATGTTTATTCTTTCTAACCAATCAAACCACCTAACAATATAATTATTACGTTTAACTTATTTGGTTTGTTTTTTTTGTGCTGATTTCTTTATTGTGTGATACGTCCTTTACGTTAAATTATATTTTGTCACTGAGGAAATCATCAATAAAAATATGTATCATGTGTTTTTGTAATTTCGAGGAATGGATTATCGATTGATCGTAAATTTGCAAATTGTTTGATTTTGGTTTCTTCGCAATCTGTAACAGACACCGTAATTTTCATGGTTATTACATTTTTAGCAAACCTTGTAAATCTCTAAACCTAATCCTGTCTCACTTTTGATTTTTGAGTGAAATTAAGGAAAGGGTCCCAATTTAAAATGCACTTAATGAATAGGTGGAAAGAAAGAAAACACCCATTGTAGCTTACCTACTCAAAGGAATTGTTTTGAGGATCTAGAAGCCCTTAAGGGCGTCGCAACCAAGCCGCGGTGCGCTACACACTCGGACACCTTAAACAACAAGCAGAGTCGGGGTGATTTCGAGGTGTCGCCCAGCCGTCATGAATAAGGTGACCAGACGTACCGGTGTCCCGAGACACTCGTAAAAATGGTGTATCTGTACCAGGCGGGGTTCTACGGGGCGGCCCGACTTGGCCCAGGCCGTCCCTGAATTCTCTGATAATTTTTTCTAAATTTCTATTTTGAGGTGAAATTGTGATTTATGTACAAAATTTACTTCTGCCTCAATCATTAAATAATTTCATCAGATCAATGATGATCAGGATGTATTACATTACCTACAATACAAATAAAATACATATTTTTCAGATTGCACGTTGAAAGAATTTCTTTACTTTGAGCCCCATTTTCCTATTTTGTTGTTTTTGTGATCGGAAAATGCAAATTAAAAAATCATTGAATACGAGTATTGGTCATAAATACGCCATAGAAAGAACTATACATAATGCCTGCCTACAGTCAGATCTGGACGCGCTTGCAGAGTGGGTGCAGAACATGGAAGCTTAATCTTAATGTATCTAAATGTGCAGTCATTACGTTTACTACAAAAACGAAAACATGTTAAATTTCATATCTACACTCTCAACAGATTTTGGAAAGAGTCACTAAAGTCAAGGATTTAGGTGTCATCATATCTCATGATCTATCATTTCAGAATCACCTTTCTAACATTATTCCAAAATCATTTAGGTTGCTTGGTTTCTTAAGACGAAACTGCTCTAAAGAATTCTCCAAAACCACAATGCGGAAGTTGTACCTCTCTCTTGTTAGGCCTCATTTAGATTATGCTAGCTCTATTTGGAACCCATATCAAATCACCAAAATTCAGAATGTAGAAAGGGTCCAACAGTGTTTCATAAAACATCAATGCATAAAATGTATCATTCGATATCATAAGAGTAGATTATGCACAACTTTGTAAAGATGCTAACCTAATGACGTTAGAAAACCGAAGGAACTTCTGACATGGTTTACCTTTACAAAATTGTAAATAATTTAACAAACACTAGTTCAATTCTAGGCAAATTAAATTTTCATATACCTCCCAAACATACACGCCATCATAAAACTTTTCAACCAGCTCTAAGTCATCTCGACCCCAAAAATTCATGCTCAACAGATTGCGCATTTTAAATTTAAAAATTT